>JACXGI010001072.1:0-104105 GCA_016801175.1 Esox masquinongy | reverse complement strand
ATTTTTGCAAATATTTGATTATATCTTTTCATGTGACAACACTGAAGAAATTACACTTTGCTACAATGTAAAGTAGTGAGTGTACAGCTTGTATAACAGTGTAAATTTGCTGTCCCCTCAAAATAACTCAACACACAGCCATTAATGTCTAAACCGCTGGCAACAAAAGTGAGTACACCCCTAAGTGAAAATGTCCAAATTGGGCCCAGTTAGCCATTTTCCCTCCCCGGTGTCATGTGACTCGTTAGTGTTACAAGGTCTCAGGTGTGAATGGGGAGCAGGTGTGTTAAATGTGGTGTTATCACTCTCACACTCCCTCATACTGGTCACTGGAAGTTCAACATGACACCTCATGGCAAAGAACTCTCTGAGGATCTGAAAAAAAGAATTGTTGCTCTACATAAAGATGGCCTAGGCTATAAGATGATTGCCAAGACCCTGAAACTGAGCTGCAGCTCGGTGGCCAAGACCATACAGCGGTTTAACAGGACAGGTTCCACTCAGAACATGCCTCGCCATGGTCGACCAAAGAAGTTGAGTGCACATGCTCAGCGTCATATCCAGAAGTTGTCTTTGGGAAATAGACGTATGAGTGCTGCCAGCATTGCTGCAGAGGCTGAAGGGGTGGGGGGTCAGCCTGTCAGTGCTCAGACCATACGCCGCACACTGCATCAAATTGGTCTGTATGGCTGTCGTCCCAGAAGGAAGCCTCTTCTAAAGATGATGCACAAGAAAGCCCGCAAACAGGTTGCTGAAGACAACCAGACTAAGGACATGGATTAATGGAACCATGTCCTGTGGTCTGATGAGACCAAGATAAACTTATTTGGCTCAGATGGTGTCAAGCGTGTGTGGCAGCAACCAGGTGAGGAGTACAAAGACAGGTGTGTCTTGCCTACAGTCAAGCATGGTGGTGGGAGTGTCATGGTCTGGGGCTGCATGAGTGCTGCCGGCACTGGGGAGCTACAGTTCATTGAGGGAACCATGAATGCCAACATGTACTGAGACATACTGAAGCAGAGCATGATCCCCTCCCTTCAGAGACTGGGCCGCAGGGCAGTATTCCAACATAACGCCCCCAAGCACACCTCCAAGATGACCACTGCCTTGCTAAAGAAGCTGAGGGTAAAGGTGATGGACTGGCCAAGCATGTCTCCAGACCTAAACCTTATTGAGCATCTGTAGGGCACCTTCAAACGGAAGGTGGAGGAGCGCAAGGTCTCTAACATCCAACAGCTCTGTGATGTCGTCATGGAGGAGTGGAAGAGGACTCCACTGGCAACCTGTGAAGCTCTGGTGAACTCCATGCCCAAAAGGGTTAAGGCAGTGCTGGAAAATAATGGTGGCCACACAAAATATTGACACTTTGGGCCCAATTTGGACATTTTCACTTAGGGGTGTACTCACTTTTGTTGCCAGCAGTTTAGACATTATTTTGAGGGGACAGCAAATTTACACTGTTATACAAGCTGTACACTTACTACTTTACATTGTAGCAAAGTGTCATTTCTTCAGTGTTGTCACATGAAAAGATATAATCAAATATTTGCATAAATGTGAGGGGTGTACTCACTTTTGTGAGATACTGTATATACAGTGAGGGAAAAACATATTTGACCCCCTGCTGATTTTGTATGTTTGCCCACTGACAAAGAAATGATCAGTCTATAATTTTAATGGTAGGTTTATTTTAACAGTGAGAGACAGAATAACAACAAAAAAATCCAGAAAAACACATGTCAAAAATGTTATAAATTGATTTGCATTTTAATGAGTGAAATAAGTATTTGACTCCTCTGCAAAACATGACTTAGTACTTGATGAAAAACGTTTTATCCAAAGTTATTATCTCACAAATCTATTCTGCTTCTTATCTCACGGTTTTCATAACCAGTACACACATGCTAGAGGAGAACACAGTAGTTGTGGGCATTTCTGCGCATGGGTCTCCATTCACTTAAACAAGCCGTCTCCCAAGAAGCTTTGTTGAAAATACTTAAAAATCAACCAAGGGAACATTTTTTAACTGGCAATTCAACCAGTTGAAAATGCTGAAGCAAAATGCTGAGCAATATACTGGTACTTTTCCAGCCAAGAAAAGTAAAAGAACAAGGACACATCGAAATCTATTCCAGCTTTATTCCAAAAAGTACAACATGCAAGACCTCTGGCAGTCTAGAGTTTTTATTCTTTCCCCAGCGGTCCAGTCATTACTACATTTAGAAGTTGATACACAGCAGTCACCTGATGGAATGAAATGTACAAACAGTAAGTTTTAACTGTCTGTCATACTTTACTTGCACATTTTTGGAATGCAGTTTAGGCCCTAATAGCTAGGTAAACAAAGAGCTTTGGATTGTGTTAGCTGCTTGTCAACTGAAATTTATTTAGTAAAACTGTTATGATAAGCAAGACTAAAATAAACAATTTTCTCATTAGAATCTATGTGCATATGCTAGTGTAATGGGAACCATGTACTTGATAGTTTAGAACAAGGTTTATTTACTGGATAGTCTAGGTTGATGAACTGTAGACCACCGGACAATGTTAATGTACTGGAAATGCAGGTTAACGTCACAGACGCAGGCAACTCAATTTTTCCTAGAATTTAGATAAATCCTCTGCCTGTAACCCTGTCATGAATGATGAGTCATTGAGTTATATTTGGCAGAGTGGATGTGTCTATTTCCTGCCTACTCTGTCCTTTCCAGTGTAAGTTTGACCTGTTATTTGTAATTTATCTTATCAGGTTTCCTTTTAGATCTTAAGTATGATGCCTCTAATATTTCTCTCTCCAACTCTAGGACCAGTGCCTCTAGACTACCTGGCCTGACCACTCTGAAATGTTCACCTGGTCTTGTTGGTGATCTATATATTATGGACATAAATAGCCAACAACATGAACATTTTCTCTGGAGGATTTAAGCTTTTGCACCCTCCATGAACACTGAATATTTTGAAAAACTGAAGGATTTAAGCTGTTTCTCTGTACAAGCACTTTTTTAAAAACTGTTGATTTAAAAGAGCCTTTATGAAATGCATTTTATTTATTTAATTTGATCCCACACATTGATTACCTGTCCACGTTTGTTGCAATATTTAGATGGTTTTGGACTTAATCCTCAGCCTTTGTTTACCAAATAAATTTGTGTTGTTTTAATCAAGTAATTTATGTCATGATCAGTGAGGGTGAGATCAAATGGTAATGTAACAGAGGTGGTGCGATATAAAGCTATGGCTTTTCAGATTTAGTACGTGTTGTAAGTGCTGACATTAAATTGTTCTGTAAAAACCCAACCCAAATCCAACTATAGCGTATATCATCATTTGTACACCATCATTCTGTAATAACCTGTTATAAGTGCTTAATTTTTGCAGACAATTGATCCATCTGATAAATCTTTGTCTCATGAAAGAATCATAAACACAGAATAACATGCTATTATTATGTCTTCAGAGGACAATATATTTAAATAAAGGCCTAATTTCAAAGAAATGCTACCCAATTTCATTTTTGGCTTGGGGTGAAAATGTATCCACAATCCATAAAAATCCAAATCTACAATTTACAGTTTACTGACAAAGTCATGACATGTTGGTAGGATTTAATAAAGCTCTATTAAAAAATGAAAGACTACTCTGTGGTCTCAAGAACCCCAGTCAAGATTGACGGAGACATTCAGTGGAAATATTTTCTTCATTCAGAAACGTGCTTTCAGAAAGCAGTGTTTAAAGATGAACTTAAGCGATCCATAAGCAACCAAGTTGATAATAAACATGCATCCTCAGATGCAGTTCTGCGGGACACTCAGGAGTTTTGCAGTACGTTTTGCTGGCACACTCTTAATGTGTTTCCCTGTGAGAGCTTTAAACTTCCATTAAGCAACTATCCTATTATATAACCATCCTATTATATATATGACTATTTTACACAAATGACAATGCTGTCATTTAGAAAGCGAAGTCAGGTAAAATAGCAAGCGGTGCTAATGTTAGCGAGCTCATTCAGTAGACCACCTGATTCTTAGCAACCTAGGTAACATTATCCTGCATCTAAAATCAAAATGATTACAGAATGTAGCAGCGGGGGCCTGGTGAAGGGCCCCCCCATGCTATCGAAAATGGGTACTTTTCACTATTAATTAAAACCAGAAGTCAGAATGCAGTTCAGGCACTCTTAAAATGCAGTTTTATTGAATTTTGTTTGCCCTAACTAAAAACCCTAATTTTTAAAATGACTCCACCAGAACTCTTATAAACGGGGAAACCAAGATAGAGAGGGCGACCAGACAGTATAGCATAAACACTACGGGAAAAGAGGGGGGTGAGGGTAAGGTTACCCCAGAATCTACAAAACACCCTGACTTACCTTTAACAAGCACACACCAAGTGGTCCTTAGAGTTACACACCACCACAACACCAACAAGTGCCACACAGGAAACCTCACCATGCACATGCCCTGCCAACTGTAAGGGAAGCCATACAAGATAGAAGTACCAGTTATATAGAAGTCAATAGATTAAAACTGCTATACCCAACACGCTACAAGTGGTAAACAAAAGCTAACATACAAATATCAATAAATACTAAAACACACAAATAAGCAGTAGTCACGTGAGTAAATAAAAATACAGAGACATATAAATATAAGTAAATAGTAATCAGGGCTGAATCTGCAATTAAAAAGATCACAATAAGTTTGGAGGTTACAAGAATTCTTTAACAACCATGTAATTCATTTTTTCCAGTGTACCGCTGTTAGTATCAGTCCAAACGTGCAGTTCATGCCGTATCTGTAGAACCTCAGGTCCCTGTTTATAGGTGCACTAGAGATAGGACTAATGAAACTGAGGCGCCGAAGCACCAGTCAGTTTTCTGAGCTCTATTGTTTGATGCAGTGTACCAGAAGCTCGTTTCAAAGTACAACACTGTGAGAGTATTGGAGTATTGTATTGGAAAGAGCAAGTTAGTCAAGATAGTCATAGAATAGAGCTTGTCATTTGTTAGTAGTCATAGAACAATAATTTGATAGTTACACAAGAAAATAATTTAGAGTGGTGGTTAGCTAGTTATTTGAGAGTCATACAGAAGGTTAGGTAATTTGAGAAGTAGACAAAATAATTATTAAGAGTGTTGCTTAAGTTCTTAGAAAGGGTGTTAGGATAGTGTATTAGAGAGTGATGGAGAATATTAATTAATATTTATTAATTTATTAATATTTATTAATAATAACTGTCACCTTTCAATTATAACAACAATACACAGTTCTAATGGAGCACTTTTGAAGGGCCAAACGATACTTTACAACTAGTATAAAATAAAATCTAAGTTAGGAAAGAGTAATAACACAGCACACAAACACACACACACACACAACATAGGGAAAGAATACTGGTGTTAGACAGGAAACAAGATGAGGGAAGGAGATGTGGGAGTGAATGAAGATGTTGACACAACTTTACAGCTTCAAAGGGACATAATCACATGATCGATGAGGTCCGAAGCTTTGTTTGACCTGGTTTGAAGTTATTTTCAAACCAGAACGCAATACCCCACAGTGCACAAATGACCAAAGACCAAATACCAAATCAACGCGTCTAATACTGTGGCGCAACTGTAGTATTCCAGACTTCTCTTATCATTGTCATGGGTTCGATTCTTCCTGTTGTGAGTAATATGACTTTGTTGAACACAATGTCAGTCTTTCTTCGTCAACAAATTCCTGTTTTTTTGAGCTTAGCCTTTTCGGTGGTCTTTATTATTCATTCATCCTTACCATTACTCTGAATGCACCGAATGCAACGACTGAGGAAAGGGCTGGTGGCTGCGAACCCCACAAAAATATGTGCTGCTCTGGGTTAAGTACAATAAGTCTAAATCAAATGTGCCATATTACATTTTGGCCAGCAGATGTCCCTGCTTTGCACTGTGTTGGAAAGCTTCGGTCAATGAAGCGTTTTTTCAAAACGAGCCTCAAAGGTTCAGAAAGCCTTGGTTTTCCATCCCTAATTCGTACTGCAGCGCTCCTATAAAAACACCAATATAACCATCATTAAAACATATCCGTAAAACAGTTGGTCCTTCCCTCAGCCTGGGGCTTACCTTGTGTTTGGGCCTTCTTTCCAACAAACCAAAGAAAAGAGGAAGTTCCTACCTCTGCTTCCTGTTTTATAATAGTTGTGCCATAAGTGACCCCTGATATTCACCTGGGTCTTAAGGTCCACCCACTACAAGAAGGTTTAGCTACTAAATTTTGGCAGTGGTATCGGGTTTAAAATTAACGATTTTACAAATGGTATTGGGTTTAACATTAAAACAAGGATGCAAATCATGAATCTTTTACTTTTGTAAATTGGGTTCCTGATGTTTGATTGCCCATCACTAGAACACATTTGTCAGGGTGTGACAAGGCAATGCAGCCTGGTCCAATATCCACCTGTTCTCCTGGGCAGTACTGGGCTGTTTTGCGCCGCCCTGTGTTGGACGTTTTATCCGGATCTGACATTATTCCTGTCACCAGCAGCAAAGGAACATAACCAGGGAGATGACCCTGAATTCCTCTTTGGACGGAGCGCAGAGGAAGTGCTTCCGGGTCAGGTCCAGGATTCACCAGTACTGTGCTGACAAAGGCTTCTGGAGTGACTGGAGCCATTGGTCCTGTTACCCAGGTAATATTGTGGTAACATACTCATACTCATCTCCATTCATATATCCTTAAAATTATCAGAAATCTGGAAATGCTGGGCAGTTACTTTTAACTAATGTTTGCTGTAATTATTTTTTACTTTTGTGTTGAAACACTGGACAGTTACTTTAAACTAGTGTGTCGTCAAATTGTTTTAGGCCACTGAGCAAATTTGGCATGTTGTTTTATTTTGGCCATCATTCATTTCACTGCAGCCAATGATTGGAACAAAAGACGTCAAGGCTTATTTGTGTTTTGATTTTTATATTATTTATGTAGTTCAGTGTGCTGTCTTGTCATCTTGCATTTGAATGCCTTCGATCAGGTTGTCATTGAACATGAAAATTTGTTGTCAACTGACTTTATTTATGAATTCAGCAGATGTTCTCATGCAAAACAATTTACAGTTATCGTAATTTCCCGTTTATAAACCGCAGCTTATACACAGATTTTGAAAACATTTTCAACCACAGCAGTTAACACATGGGTGCAGCTAATACACAAGTTTACATTTTTAAAACCATTTCCAACGGCAAACATTTCCACAGATGATTGCTTGACGACGTAGATGTCTCAGAAACTCATGTAACAAATATGATACAATTGGCGTTACAGGTTTTCAAAAACATCTTTTATTCTTCAGCAAATTAATTT
This sequence comes from Esox masquinongy, assembly GCA_016801175.1. Classification (NCBI taxonomy): domain Eukaryota; kingdom Metazoa; phylum Chordata; class Actinopteri; order Esociformes; family Esocidae; genus Esox; species Esox masquinongy. The sequence continues at coordinate 96,765 of JACXGI010001072.1, read as the reverse complement.
TGGTAGCGCCCTGTGACAGATGTTTAATATTAATGTACAATGTGTGTATGAGTCATAATTCTCTGGGCAAATGTTGTTGATTTATGAGTGTGGTTAATACTCGGGTTTGTATGCACACAAAGCTATAAATTTAATGGTGCGGTTTAAACACGGTGCGGGTTATAAACAGGGAATTAATTGAGACTAAGAAGCTTATTTTGCATTCGGGCTTGACCTGGGTGGTGATGATGTCTCCGGCTGGCAGGGGGGCTAGAGTGGCAGCCATCAGGGCAATAGCAGGTCGGCATTAACGTGTTGAATTGAAGTGTATGAATACGCCGGTCGAGAGTCCGGTGTAGTGTCTCTCAGAGGAGTAGCTTACTGGGAGAGCTGTGGTGGCACCTCTCATGCAGTGCCTAGAGGGCCTAAAGCTATGGCATTCAAGAGAGTAGCAGCCGTACCATGCCATTCTGAACTCTTGTTACGTGCCAAGTGGGCCCTCATAGTCTCTCAGCAGTTCCCAACTGACTCCTGATGCTCAAGAAGCAGCTGTTCTTTTAGGAACTGGAATGTATTCACTGAAGTCATCTTAGGAGTTGTGTGAATTTCCTCACACACTACTGACTTATGCTGACTCATTTTGGTCTGATTCACTAGGTGTCCACATCACCAGTTGACCATCTCTGGTCACCAACACACAGTTGACCATCTCTGGTCACCACCACACAGTTGACCATCTCTGGTCACCAACACACAGTTGACCATCTCTGGTCACCACCATACAGTTGATCATCTCTGGTCACCACCACACAGTTGACCATCTCTGGTCACCACCATACAGTTGACCATCTCTGGTCACCACCACACAGTTGACCATCTCTGGTCACCACCATACAGTTGACCATCTCTGGTCACCACCATACAGTTGACCACACACAGACATGTTTACAGAGAACATCACTTCTAAGATGTCAAAGTGGTTGTAAGGGAAAATGTTCAACCACATTATACCCCCCAGTAAGTATGAGTCTCTTTCTATTTTCTTTCCCTAGATCTGCCTATTGATTCTAATACTTCAGAGTCAAATGCTGTGGTTGTCTGTGCCCTAGTCATAAGTCTGGTTATCTGCATGTTCATCCTGTCTCTGTGTGGGTGGGCACTCTGGAGAAAGTGAGTACAAGTGAATGAGCATGCAAGCACGTACACACACACACAGACATACCCAATTATAGTAAACAGTGAAAGTCTTGCAAATCTTTAACTGATGTCTGTCTCTTAGGTGGAAAGGCAGAGAGGGGAAAACAATGGCTTTTTGTTCCCTGCACAAACTGATGGAATACTCCGAAGGAATGCATTTTTTTCACTAAAACGAGGGAACCAGTAGTCGAGCCTAGTGAAACTTCACCTTTGGGCACATAATCCATTAGCGCACTGATCTAATGCATATGCATACATCTTCTAACACATGCAAGCATGCATGTGGAATCAACATGAGGATGGGACATGAGAGAAGCGCTCTTTAAGATTAAATAGTATTGACCTGTACGCTTTTACGTTCAACTCAAAGTTACTCATTGGAATATGAAATGTTTCTGCTTTTAAGACACTAAGTTAAAAAGTATAGCCTCCACATCTTTATCCAGTTTATTTTCTACATTCGCTATTGCATGTTTTTTACATTGTTAATTATACTTATTGAAGTATTATCCCCTACAGAAAATATGTATTAGAATCATATAAGATTTGTCTGTGTTTTACCTATTTAGTGTAAGTAATACATATGGCATCAACTACACATACAATATATAGAGTAGATTCTCATAATATCTGACTTATATGGGTAGGCAGGTTTGTAGCTAAAACACATGGCAAAGGAACCAAACAAGATTCATAGTGTATTCTAATAATCAGGGTGAACAGATTTTAGGCAAACAGAAATGTTACACATTGTTTTAGGCAATCAGAAATGTTGCACATTGTTTTAGGCAAACAGAAATGTTGCACATTTATGGCTTTGTAAAGCCTATCGGGAAGTGAATGTTAAAATGTATTGGGTCAAGTTGAGACACGTTTCAGTTACGATGGTTAGCATTAGCTAGCAAACCTTAACACACAAAATACTTTGACTATAGTCTACAGAAACCTCACCAGCAAGACTATATACATACAAATGTGTATGTACAAATGATTACGTGTTTCCTACAATAATTGTTGTGTGTTTTTCTTTAGTAACGTTTAAAAACAATATGAAACTATGGGACACATTATTTTGTAATGCAACATTTTTGTAATGTGAAATTGGCAGAACACACATGTTTCTTTTAATATTTATGCATGACACATATCATTCATAATTTTTGTATTATAAATACCATACTATATTATCATAGGAAACACACCTCAATTGTGTTTGTCATATAATGTGTGTAAACTAACAAATACAAATACACCCTAGACGAATAAGGCAAGCCATACAAAATCCTAGCAAATATTTGTTCAATTTTTTGCCATATAAGATCATTATTTGATTTTCATGATCCTTTTCCATATGGGACTTTTGTCTATTGAACAAAAATATAAACTCAACATGCAAAAATGTCAAAGATTTTACTGAGTCACGACATACCTTGGCAAAGGAGCACTCGTGGCTAATCACTATTCGTGGCTAATCACTATCAAGAATGTATACAAATTTGTGCACACAATTTAAGACAAAAGAGGCCTTTTTGTGCACATTAACACATTTCTGGGATCTTTTAATCTCATAAAACATGGGACCAACACGTTTTGTTTATGTTTTTGTACAGTTTTGTTGTAGTTGTTTAATGTCATTGTATGTGGTTGAATGTACAAGTAACTGCTGAAATCTAGTGTCTTAATACAGTATTGGGCCACTACAAGACATCAGAACTGCTGCAGTGTAACTATAACAATGGTTCTCAAATCTCTGCTGCGCTGAATTTTCGCGTCCGATTTTAAAATGTCTTCGTTCAAACACGTTTTTTCCACGTTCACTTCTTACGATTACAATTTCTTCCCAGCTTCGTTCGAGTCATGTTTTGTCAAGTTTTGATCCTCTATTGGCGTGGAGGCGGGGCTTTATCTGGACATTGAATTCTCGCAACCGATTAGCCACGAATCACACCATTATTAAGTGAAAATCATAGCCTTTCCATGCACTGCTTTCCCAATGCAATCTGTGGAGAGAGGTTTAAGAATTGTATAAACTAGGCTAAATGTGTACATTTAAACAGAATAATAAACTGTTATTCACAGGTTGCATCGAGGTCACTGTTGCTATGGTCACAGACACAGATACTGATGAAAGTTTAACGTGTTCAAGTGACTGAAGTTAGTCAGGGGCTAATTACCATTTGTTCTAAGCCTAATGGTTTGGAAACATCACAGCAAAACGCACTTGTCTTAACACAGTGGAAACAGTATACAAAGCATATATATATATATATGCTTTGTGAGATATATATATATCTCTCACAAATATATGTAACACCTCTGAAAATACTAATCTTATAATACTCTCTCAAGGTTTACATACAAGTCATGTACAATCAGAGCATGCCTGACGTACCACTCTGGAGGATTACATACAGCAGATACCCGTTTTTGAAATAGTTACACAATTTTTCTCACAAATATGTGTATGTTGTTTTAACAAAATGTAGAATGTTCAATATGAGCAGCCTCTTCTGACATGACAAAAAGTGCACAAGTATTAGGAAAGTCATGCAGTGGCCTAGAAGTATCGATGTCAATCAAAAAGCCCCAATGCAGACATTGCTGCCCAAATAAATACCCAGAAGCCGTCTTTATGAAGAAAACAATTTTTTTTGTGTCTTTTGTATTTAAGTATAATATTGTGAATTGCATTGTTTATGCGGTTGTATTTACTTGAATTCATATTGGAATACTTGAACATGACATCAGTTTGTAAGCTGTTGCCTGAAAAACTATGTAAGTTCTTGGCGTTTCTGACATTTGGCCTAATAAACAGCATAGGCTACTACTGAGATAAGTAGTTACCATCCTGGTCTTGTACTCCTTAAATATACCAATACCATCCAAAATCTTAAATGTAAAATTGTGATTTTTAGGCCATATCACCCAGCCCTTTTCATTCCTATCAAACAAATACAGTAAGAACACTCATTAACTGGATGGGGGAATTGTCCTGTTATGTGGGTTTAGCCATAATAGTCAAAATAATGAGCAACTGAGCCTGCACAGCCTTTTTATACATGCTAAGCAGGATGGGATGTAGAGTGTTTAGGTATTTCTCACTAAGCACTTGAGTGGAAGCATCTGCTTTCATAATTGACACCCCTCATTAACTCCAGAGTTTCCTTTATTTTGACGATTACCTGTATCTTTAAGACCTTTACATAATTATGATACCTCCCCATTGAAAGTATTCAGTGGTGTTGGAGAATAATTGGTGTTATGTTATCTCTTGAAGTATTGACTTTAGACTGTATACTTATATTAACCTTGTAGCCTACCAATTCAAAGTTACTCAAAAGGATATTAAATATTCTTGACAAACCATTAATGGAATGTAAACATATCTTATATAGCCTTTAAATGTCTCTTTATGGTTAGTTTGTACTCATTTCATATAGCAAATTATTGAACTAATTTTTTTTGTTTGATGCAATTGTATCTCATCAAATGTATTTTTAAGTTATTTGCATAGAACTCTCCGGGCTATTAACATTGAATGCACTGGATTGTAGTGAAGTAATAGTATGGTAATGTTTTATAAAATTATGCTGATCCTGTATACCTTACAAACATGTCATTTTTTACAGTATTGTTTCTCTGGCGATTTTTGTTTTGTATGAGGTGTATTCTATGTTGAACTATCGTGATGAATGACTTGTCCTCCAGAACTCTGTTTATACCACCCGTTAGCATCTTTTGTCCTAAACTTGACATTATCTTTTCAATTCACACCTCTAAGAAATGGACAGGGGTGTAAAGTTAATTTTATAGTGGACATTCGGTGGATATTTGTTTTCTCTTGTCAATAGCTATGGAGTCAAGCATTCCATGACAATGAAAATTACAGATTTTGAATCTGGTTAGGATTGACTACAATCCACACCTTTTATTTTTTCTAAATGTCTTTAGGCCAAATTCTGACTTCAATCGTCAATAGCTCCCACAGAAATTGTTGTAGTAATATAAGACATACAGTGGATATAAAAAGTCTACACACCCTTGTTAAAATGCCAGGTTCTTGTGATGTAAAAGAATGAGACAAAGATAAATCATGTCAGAACTTTTTCCACTTTTAATGTGACCTATAATGTAAACAATTCAATTGAAAAACAAACTGAAATCTTCAAGGGGGAAAAATGAAAAATAAAAACCTTACAATAACCTGGTTGCATAAGTGTGCACACCCTTAAACTAATACTTTGTTGAAGCAACTTTTGATTTTATTACACAAATTCACAAAGTCACAAATTGCCCCTCAAAAAATCCTAATTTTGAAAAAATAAAAAGTGTGGCTTGTAGTCCATCTAATCCTGATTCAAAATCTGTAATTTTCATAGTCATGGGATGTTTGACTTCATAGCTATTGACAAGTGAAAAGAATTTCCTCAGATTGTCCATTGTAAAACAAACTTTACCTCCCTGAAATGGACTTGTATCTACAGACTTGTATCTGCTTCAAAGCATCTCTGGAAAATGTCATACGAATCCTTTTTCAAAAAAATCTAAGACAAAAAAAAGACATCTGAGCACAGATTAGGCATTTGAATGATGTTAAGGCCCTTCCAAGTCGAACTCTGAATCAAGTGAAAAATCACGCCATAAAGTTTATCTTAGTTGATAATCTCGTTCCAAGGGCCTTGTTTGCAATAGCCTGACAGTTTGAGGCATTGCAAAAGGAAGATATTCATGAAGAATCAAGATGAGGACTTGATTTGACAGCTGCACATTTTAGACCACCATGGTGAATGATGCTAGGAGTGCGTAGGGTGCGTAGGATTCACAACAAAGTCTAATTGAACTAAGAGAGGTTGGACTTTTTTAGTGGCCAGCAAAGACTCCAGATCTGAATGATTTTCATAACCAGTGGTAAGAGCTGAAATCTGCAATTGGAGGGCATTTCTCAAAAAGTAAATTTTCTTAAATATAGTAAATTATTGGAGAAAAATTATTTTTTTTAAGAAAAGTGGAAGGGTTTAGATATCTGGTTGAATCTATGTTATCTGAAAACTCCACTCTGTGACCAACCCTGTGGTCAGAAAATAACTTGTGTTATCATTACCTTAAGGGCACAGCCTGTTTGCACATACAACACCATTTGTTATGTTACAGCTCCTTTGTGAGACACAAGGAATTAACAACATATAGGCTAAGAATTAATAAATGGTCCTTTATCTTTGGAAGTGTAAATCAGCAACATGCTCAGACATTGTCCAGGAATATTTAAATAATGATCAAGAACAAATAAGAGGACTCCACATAAATAATATATAAGGGTGGAAACCAAAAATGATTTTCTAAGAAAACTGATGGTGAACATAAGGTGTAAACAGTGTTAAGGGAAATATTAATGTCACAAGCATGGAGGAAAGCAAACGACTGCCAGTTAGCCTGAGTCTGAGAAAAAGAAGTCTCCATCATCTCACACTGTCCCATGTGCCAATGCTGATAATTCTCCCGACCCAGAACCATTCCCAGAGGGAAGGTTTGACTGTCTTGCTGTCTTGGTAGCCATCTGGTGTCATGGATCAATCTTTGGGATTCAGCAGCCTTTTGGAATGACAAAATCAATCATACATGATCTTGCTTGCTCATTGTAAATACTGACATGGTACCAGTGAAAAATGGTTTTCTGAGTTTTTAAGAAAAGGAGTCAGCAATGGAACATATCAAATAAATAACCTAACCCTGGCCCAGAAATCCATGTTCGTTATTCCCTAGCCCTAAACCTAACCCTTACTCTAGCATTAACCATACCCTAAACCCAACCTTAATCTCAATAACCTCACATTTATGCCTAATTGTAACCGTTTTCTTCATGGAAGCCTGCCAAAAACCCTTGTGGGGATAGATTTTTAATGTATACATAGACCTGGATTACACACACACACACAGAGTGAGAGACAGAGACACACACACAATCACATTTGTACTTGTTTATCCCCCAAAAAAGTCTGCATAATTGCTGCATTACTCCATTAATAAAACACAGAAGGATCTTCCCCCTTCGCTCCTCAGCCTGGGTTGGTGCTTTGACCATGAGGATAATCTTCAGCCCGCGCCTTAACCACAGGAATCTTACTACCAATACGAATGAGCACCCGCCTGCCAATTCGTGGAGTCGTTGGCAGCAGAACCTGGCACAATCCAGGAGGTGCTTCAGTCCCTGCGTGTTTCAACCCTCTAGTCACAGGGTGTGTGCTTTTGGGTTGTCTGCAGCTATGCTTGACAAAAGTGGCCTACTTTCCATGCTGAGTCACCTGTATGTTTTTTACTTTCTTAGGAATTAAATCTGAGCTTGGTAACTAGGGCTGAGAAAATTAACGCATAAACGCATAAGATTTATTTAAAATGATTCACACCGTTAATCTGTTGGTCAGCATTAACACATTTTTTCTTTTTCAAGCCTCTGAGCCATCTATAGTCAGTACCTTCAGCAGACTGCTTAAGCTTGGTTTATGGTTCTTTGGGTTTGCGTTTTTAATGTCATGTGCGGGTGTACGGAAACGTGCTCAGCATTTATAGTTGTGCGGCCTTGTTGTGTAGATAGACATTACATTTCTTTGCACTAGGCGGCGCTTTCGCGCAAAATGTAGGTTTGTTCGCTTGTAGAGCAGGAAAACTTCACAGAAGAAGTATCTGTATAATTGGTAAACAATATAATAGCTATCTAGCTAGATCTGGGAAGACGCAAACAACAATCTATTTCTGGAATGGCGAGTTTAAGAGAATGTGTAAAAATAATTGAGGACGAGGAGAAGGACGATGAGTTAGAAGAATTGATTTGTATACAGTTAATTATAGGGAAAGAGAGAATACGCAAAAAGGAGGTTGTCAACGAGGTTTTTGAATATGTCTCGAGCAGATGAGGGAAAATACAGTGTGCTTGTTCAGCAGATGCATAGCATGGACGATGGGGTGTATTTAAAATATTTTAGAATCTCGGCTAGGGTTGCCACCAGTCCCGTATAAGGGATCGTCCCGTATTGAAACATAAAACGCACTGTCCCTTACAGAATCAATACGGGACGCGATTTGTCCCGTATTTTTGTGCACATCCTACTCTAATGCATGCACTACGTTTTCAAAAGCTTGGATTGTCATGAGAAATAATAAAACCTAGAGTTTCATGAGACATAGCGGAGAAGTATTAAATCAGAATGACAGACGAGTTGTCTGTCACTCAACGTCATCGTTGCCCTGGTTACGGAGACGCGTGGTAAACAAAGTTGCGATAGGTGGGCGTTGTTTCAGCAACCCGGTACGTCAGCTGCACTCACGCCCCACCTCTTTACCCATTTTTGGTTATCCGGGACGCCATCTCCGCCAAAAATGAGCTTCCAAACGGGTCTTCAGACACCTATGGGTGACATGACGGTTAGTACGTCCATAGTTTTTTTACAGTCTATGGTTTCACCCAGATACACAAGTTGCCAGTCGTGTAGGGCAGAAGACCCGCACTCTCCGCCCGCGCGAGCTGTGTGTGGATGTGTGAGAGAAATTCATTTTCTCCTAAAAAAAATCAAATTTTCTCCACACAGTTCAAGAAATCTGGCAATTCTGGTTATATCTCACTTGGGGAAAGTCAAGTCACTTTTATTTATGTAGCACATTTAAAAACAACAGGGGTTGACCCAAAGTGCTTGACAGTCGTGGCAGATGGATTAACATCCGTCTCAAGGCAGGTAGCCTGTGGGTGCAGGCGCTAGAACAAACGTGTTGGACGGGCTTTTGATGTAACTTCAGCACGAGGGACGCAAAGCAAATAATTTTTGCATGCATGGCTTGCTGAAGCTATATACTAGCGAAATAGACAGCTGTCAATCAAATTCGAAAGCTTTTAGTAACTACAGTAGTTACATATTCTTTGTAGCTTAGTGATGTAAAGCACATCTTCGATCGCATTTGCAGATGAAGGCAGGAGGGCTAGCCTACATTCCCAACAGTTATTAGTGAAGTATCGTATCTGGAAGGAACTTACCCAAACTATTTTTGTGGGGCAAAGCATTCTCGCTGGGGGGTAATGCCCCCGTTTAAAGGAATAATACATAAAAAGGCAACAATACATAACATAATACAATAGTACAGTACATACATTGTACTGTATACAATACGTTGAGGACAGGACTAAAACAGAAAAACACTTAAGACAACTAAAATGATAAATACATAATATAATACAATAGTACATATAATACATAGAGGGCAGGACTACAATGGAAAACACTTAAGACAACTAAAATGATAATATCCAGATCAAAGTAATACAAGAAGAAGTTAAGAGAAATTGAATAAATCCAACAACTGATTAAAACACAGTAAGAGGATGTTAATAGTAAGTAAAGAGTGGACATGACAAAAACCAAGGGACAACCTCAGACTGAACTAAAAGCAAGAGAAAAAAGGTGGGTCTTTAAATTTGATGTAAATTTGTCAGTGGTATAACGGGACTTAATGTAGGATGGGAGACTATTCCAGAGCATGGGAACAGCAACAGAAAATGATTGGCTACCCCATCCTTCCTGGAGGATGGGTTCTTGCTTCTTCCAAATATACCAAATAGTTTATTTTGAAAGACCAAACTTCTTGCCCATGTCTATGATCTGATATTTTTATGCATAATATAATTAATGCAACTGTTCTTTACTCTTATTGACTCTATTTCCATTACATTCATGTTGAGAAGACTTTGAAATTAATGTATAAAAACCACAAATTGGTACATAAAAATTCACCAGAATGCAGGAAATTACGTTTCTGACACTCAAAATCTCATTGGAGAGGACCACCAGACTCTTGTGTCTCCCAGGCTTGGGGCTACTGGCAAGGTGTCCCTTTTTCCACATTGAATGTGGCAATCCTGATGTCGGCTAATCGTTTCAACGATCTTCTGCATCGCTTGGAACCCTTTATTACACATCTAGCCATCGACTTCACGTAAACCTGCTTCAGGGGACAGTTGCTATCCCTCCACCTGCAAACCTTCCTGGGATAGGAGTCACCATCCCCATGTCATTGTTGGAGATGCTGCATTTCCATTGCATGTAAATCTGATGAAGCCCTTTCAAAGTAAACAATTGTTTATTGATATTCTGAAAATATTTGGAGGGTTAAATCATAAGCAGACAAAATATTAGATTAATTATAGATATTGACGTAATACTTGTAAATGCTCAACCCTCCTCTATTTGCTTCCATTGCACATTTAAAATTGCCATATATAATGCATTTGCATTAATTGCACATCAATACATACCACTTGTACATACAGTATCTCACAGAAGTGAGTACACCTTTCACATTTTTGCAAATATTTGATTATATCTTTTCATGTGACAACACTGTGGAAATGACACTTTGCTACAATGTAAAGTAGTGAGTGTACAGCTTGTATAACAGTGTAAATTTGTTGTCCCCTAAAAATAACTCAACACACAGCCATTGATGTTTAAACCGCTGGCAACAAAAGTGAGTACACCCCTAAGTGAAAATTGTTTTAAAGTAAACACAAGTATTTGGTTGTGGCTAACCATCCATAGAAAAGCTACTGTTTCTAGCTTAGGTGTGATTCAGTGTTGGATCAAATGCCTGCACACTCAGCAGCTCCAGATACAATGGGCTGATACGTGTTTTATACAGTAGCCTAACAGCAAGTATTGTACTTGGGTGTCTTGTTTAAGAGTACAATATTAGGATATGGTAGAGAACTACAGCATCAGAGACCAGCTTCCTTCTATGTATATGGACTGCAAATAGATGCTGCCAGTTCTTGTGGTAATTTTAGGGGGAATATTTAAGGGACATTGCCTGTGATACCCTGGTCTAATGCACCAACTTGGAAAATCACCACTCCTGCATTTACTTAATTTCAAGTCAAGCGCTGTCCAAAGTTCACTATAAAATACAGTATGTCTTTAACATTAGGCACTGCATTTTTAACAGAAAGCTGTTTATTTAGGGCCAAATTTGAACACATTCTAAAATTGAAATTAATTGCAATTTACTAAAGATTATGCGATTAATCACAACTAATTATTTTTATTTGTTTGTCAGCACTTCTTAAAACTACTTGAATCCCGCCCATTTCTTGATATTTTTACAACCCCTGTTTCAGTAATTGGTTTGTCTTGTCAGATGAGTCATGTCAAGGAGCAGTTTGTTGAGACCCCAGTGGAAGAGTGGGTACTCCTGGTGTGTACCGCTGTCTCCTCTGGAATGGGCCATGCAAGATTTCTCTGCAGGTCACCCACATCTACTATAACACAGGAACACAATCCTCCACTGCCTGCGGTAGGGAATGTACTGGACATAGAACAGTAGAATCTGACTCTGGTTACTAAAGACCCTGTGGAACTTACGGTAAGGTTAGGGCTGTTAATCCTGGGGTCCTGGCTACCTATGCAATCATATCATCATGGCCACCTAATCGTCCCGTAGTTTCCAAGGGGCTCATTCATCTCCTCCTCCCCTGGAACAAAAATATACATTATAATGTGTGAAGTATTACGTGGGAGTAAATGTGCAAAAAATAGTGTATGTTAGTAACTGTGGATAAGATGATATGAAATACTGTTCAATATTTTGTGTAAGATTTTAACTTAATAGGACTGGAAGGAAACATTGGTGGCCAAGCATGGTTAACCCTGTCCTTCTCTTTATCCTCCAGGCAGGAACTTTAATGGATCTAGGCTTGGGGTCTACGCTGGTCCCTCTGTGTATCAGATGGGAGGTGCAAATTGCAGTGTCCATGCTTCTCGGGTTGTGTGACAGTTCCTCTGTCACCCTAGTGGCCCCTGTCTCTTTAAACTGGTAGGACCACAAAGTACCTTCAAGATAATCGGCTACATCCTGGGCCTCCGGGCCCTCCCAATGACTGCCAGTCCCCCTCTTTCCAGGTTTCCCTTCACCACTTCCGGACACTAAGAATGTGCCATTGTCTATAATTATTATTTGATGTAGGCTCATTGTCACGTACACTGCAGTTTAACCTGTAGTTTATCTATTATCATCACTGCTCAATACACACACAAGCCTCATCTTATGATCGTCTTTCTTTCCTTCTGGCTCTAACCTCCAGTCCCCTCCTGTCCAGGTCACCGGCTCCCTCCAGCTATCTCAGACCACCCTCCACTGCTACAACCCAAGAATGCAGACATCAGTAACCAGACAAGTGGTGGTGTTAGACATATGTGTACACCTCATATGAGGACAAATTAGGATCTCTCTTTATTGCGTTGTACAGTTATGGCACAAAAAACACGGTCACGTCATGTAATCCCATGTTTCTCCTAGGTTCATGGTTTGAAATGATTGTCCTCTGTGTGATCCTGTTGTTTATTTGGTAGAGTATGGTTCCTGCAATGCGATTGGTTCACTTGTATGCACTCTTCAATGTGGGATCAGATGGATCATTATTTTTTTATCAAAAAGGGATAGATAAGTTCATGAAAACATAGAGAATAGTTTCATTTGTCATAGTCTTATCTAGAGCCATTATTACCCCTTCCAACAAGTCCTGCAGGCTTGTGTGTGGAAAAAGAAGACATGTATGTACATGTCCATTTTTCTTGCTTATCGCATTCATTCAGATTGCCGCTATGAAGTTACAGACCGACACATACAATGCAAAGGCAGAAAACATGCCTTAGGGCATTATATATGAAAGCTAAGTCTGTTTTGTTGGAGCAGACGGTTGTTGGAACTTAATTATAATAAGTATGAAGTAATTTGACACTTAAAATTGACCTAACTAATAATTAATTCCTTACTGACACTGACAATCATGTCATGTCTATAATTTTATTTATGGGAATACATGGAAGCAGATGTCACTAGTGAGATCCAACACCATCTGTCCCTCATTTAGAGTACAGACACCTGTTTGTTGTTATTGCCCTGATTTGTGTTCCTGATCACTTCTTCCTTCCTTGTACTGTATCTTTTCAGTCATTGTTTTGTATTCCGTTCCTTTTTGTAGCATTGTTACATTCGTGTCTTTTGTTACATCTTAGTTCTGTTATTACAAGTCCTCTGTTCTACCTGCGCCTGTGACCTACAACAACACAACAGATATCCTACAGATAACTTCTGAATGGCATCTCTGGTGAATTGAATTGTCTTTTCTGACCTACAAAAATGTATAAACCCTGTAGTGGATTCTAGTAAAAAGACTAGAATTCAAACAGGATTTGATTTTCTATTGCTTTAGTACTATTCTATTAATCTTAATCAATCAATAAAATGTATTTATAAAGCATTTTTTAAATCAGCAGTTGTCACAAAGTGTTTTTACAAAACAGCCTGAAATTGATTGGGTGTTTCTCATACTGTTTTTATAGGAACCATTCCTATCAGATTTCTGCTGGGCAAACCCCCTCTTACTAAAACTGGCAGTACAAAGCAAACTATACAGTAGCTTAAAAGCCTTATGGACTGAGGGAAAAAACTGTTTTTGAGTCTGGAAGTGCGTGCCCTGATGCTCCGGTAGCGTCTACCAGACTGTAGCAGTGTGAACAGACCATAGCCTGGGTGTCTGTAGTCTTTGATGATGTCCTGTGCTTTCCTCAGGCATCGTGTATGGTAGATGCCTTGCACAGAGGGGAGATGGCAGCCAATGACACGCTCTGCAGACTTCAGACTTGCTCGCTTGCCTGGACAAAGTGAGGTCAACTTTGATGAACACACAAAGTAACTTGAAGTTGGAGACTCTCTCCACTTAAGCTCCATCGATGTGTATGGGGGCATGATCCCCCCTCTGCTGCTTCCTGAAGTCCATGATCATCTCCTTAGTCTGGCAGACACTGAGAGAGAGGTTGTTGTCCTGGCACCATGTAGCCAGGTTCTTTACCTCCTCTCTAGAAGCGGTCTCATCATTGTTGGAGATGAGACCCAGGGTGGTTGGGTTTGAGGATGATGTTGGAGCTGTGTGTGGCCACCTAGTCATGCGTGAACAGGGAGTACAGGAGGGGACTGAGTACGCAGCCCTTGGGGGCTCCTGTGCTCAGGGTCAGTGCAGAGGAGGTGAGGTTGCCCATTCTCACTACCTGGGGTCTGCCCGTCAGGAAGTCCAGGATCCAATTGCAAAGGGAGGAGTTAAGTCCCAGGGTCCTGAGCTTAGGAACAAGCTTGGCGGGCACAATTGTGTTGCATGCTGAGCTTTAGTCCACAAACAACATCCTATGTGTTGCCTTTTTCCAGATGGGAGAGGGAAGTGTGTGTCATCCGGGCGATGACATCGTCCATAGATCTATTGGGGCAGTATGCAAATTGAAAGGGGTCCAAGGTTGTCAGGAAGGGTGCTAATACCTTAAAAGCTGAGTTTCTATATTTCACCACTATAGTAATTGTTTGTCCAAGCCTTTTAAGAAGAGAGCCAAAATATGAAAGAAATGCTTACTTTGGTACACTGTATTGTCACGACTCCACCTGGGAGATTTGTGTCTCGCGACTCCACCCCAGCTTCATGTCTCTGCGTCGCCGGTGTACTAGCTGCCATCATCCCATTTCTCATGTGCACTACAACGCATCCCCGGACCGTCTAATTACTCATTAGGCGTTTCCTCATTCCCCTGTGTATGTTCCCCAATTACCCAGTGCCTTCATTCAGTTCTGTCTGTTCCCATTATGTGAGTCACGTTTGAGCTTTGCCTACGTTTGTCTGCCTGTTCGGCCTGTCCTGTTTTCATTGGTTTTTGTGGGCCTTAACGCGCTCTAGTCTAACCGTTGTTTGTCAGTAAAGACCCCGGTTAGCTTACTACATCCGCATTGGGTTCCTTCCTACCCACGCCGTGACATGTATGTTGTACTGGTAATGTACTACTACTGTAATGAAGTAAAACTGCAAATTATAGACAATTGTAAAATTAACTTAATGTTACTTAAAATAATAAAACAAGAAAAAAAAACAATATTACTAAAAGATAGCGTGAAAAAATAAGGGATGCGTGTGTTCATGAGAAATTACGACCTTGCCTTAAAGGAAACTACCCACTTCGTTCAGTTTAGTCACTGCCTTAACATGTTCTGAGTCCACCCAAAATCTCAGAATGATGTGATATGCAATGGAATATAATACACCCACACATTTTTATCGAGCAATCAAAACCCTTCTGCCAGCTTTTTTTTATCTGGTATACAAGACACAATAAAGCCACCATCAAGCAAAGTGATTGTTCACACACTGAGACAACACAAATACCTTTTCTTTTGCCTCAGGACTGCCTATTGAATAAAAACATTTCTATTTTCTTTCTTTTTTGATATTTCCTATAGTATTTATTATAGTATTTTTCTTTTTTTATTGTGGGTGCATAATTTTTTAGATAGTTTAGATTCAACTTTATTGTCATTGAACAAGTACAGTACAACAAATTGCAGTTAGCATCTAACCATAAGTGCAAACAGAAGACGGCAGAAAATTTACCAGTATTAAGTACAGGTAGTCGTCGAGTTACGACCGGGATACGTTCCGACCTACCGGTCGGAAGTCGATTTGGTCGTAAGTCGGCCGAGGAATAATAATTTATATTCCAGTCCCCCGCAGCCATGTTTGCGTTTTCTCTTACTACGTTCGCTCGCGGCAGTAACTATAGTAGGCCAAGCCTCCTGCCCAGCCTCCCGCAAGGTACCGCGCTGGCTGGCATACGATAATTTTTTTTTACTTCGGTCTCATAAGTTGGTAGTCGACGACTAACTGTATATGTAAATTACAAGTGGAATGTATATATTTGCAATGAAGGCAAATGCAGTACAAATGGCAATACTAAATGTGCAATTAAGGCAAATAGAGGAGGGCAGAACATTTAGGCAAATAGAGGGCAGTATTAAGTATAGTGTATGTTACAAGTGTAATAAATAGTTGTGCGTGTACAAATGGGAATTCTAAATAGCATTCTAGATGTGCAATCGAGGCAAATTGAAGGATTAAGGTAGCATGTGCTACCGGGATGCAGAGGTAGCAGCAATGAGGTCCCTGAGGTAGACATGTATATGTAACAACTGTAAAAAATGCAAATTTGATGGCAATTCTAAATGTGCAAAGAGGCAAATTGAGTGTGCAAGGTGCATGTGCAACTGAAATGCAGGGATAGCAGCGGTGAGGTTCTGGAGGTAGACACGTACCTGTAACCACTGAAAACTTCCATTATCAGACTTTGCAAGGCAGTGTCAGAGTAGTACAAAGGGAGTAGTGCAACAAGGTCCCTGAAAGGCGGTGTATGGTTAGGTATGGTTAGTGATGGGTCACAGTTCAGCAGGGTTACAGTAGATGGAAAGAAACTGTTCCTGAGCCTGCTGGCGCGGGAACGAAGAGACACGTACCGCCTACCTGATGGTAGGATGGCAAACAGTTTGTTTGCCATCCTCAAAAAGTACAGGCGCGGTTGCGCCTTTTTGACTAGGGCTGAGGTGTTGAGAGTTAAGAGGTCCTCGGAGATGTGGACACCCAGGAATTTGCCATCGATGACACTGCATGAAAAAGCCTGTTTCGGAGTGTGTCCATACAAGTAAAGATCTTTGTAACGATGACAAGTAAAAGGCCAGTACAGAGAAGTCGCGATATAAGACGATTTTAACCAGTCGTAAGACGTCAGCTCTTGACATTTCTGGAAACTCCTCAAACTTTGCTCATGCAAATTAGTTCTTAACACTTGTCTTTAGTCCTCATTCTAATTTCAACAGTTTACACTTAGCAGGCAACCTAAAGTTAAAGCAGTATACTTAAAGTGTTGTACGTTTGGACAAAAAGTAGTATAGAAATAGTTCATTGAGTGAAATAACCCAGTTATTTTAAAATGTTGTATACTTGTATATAATTTAAATCAAATAATTGTATCCATTTTAATACACTGAAAAATAGTTAGTACATTATATGGTTTTAAAATAATTTTGAAAGTGCAACAAAAGTTGTTCCAAAATAATATTTTTATTGTTTACAATTGTGTGGCTGTTAACCATGGCAACAAAAGAAAAATGAAATAACAAAGGAGTCATTGAATAAAAGCCTTTATAAAAAGGCTGGTTGAGGATTCAGATTCACAAAATGTTTGATGCTATATTGCAAAGTTCAAGAAACAATGTCAGCTGAACAATGGCAAGATCCTTGTTTGGATATAATAATGTAACAAAATAACTCCCGCACCCAGTCTGCGTAACATGCAATAAGAATTTAATAACGTTTCGGTACCAAGATTTCAACAGTTTACTGAGCAGGCAACCTAAAGTTGGTACCGAAATGTTGATATTAAATTCTTATTGCTAGTTACGCAGACTGGGTGCGGGAGTTCTTTTGTTTACTTGAATCGACCATTGGTCTTCTCCAACGCACCGGTCGATCTACACCGAGGTGAAATCAGTTTTATATTCGAGATTCAACAGACATTCACACTCGTTCCTCCGTTCACGCTCCCTTCCACATTTAGGGACCGAGGTAAAAGAGTAAACCAGGTAATCTCCGAAATGTCTGTAGACGAACATAGTATCATTATGGACTCTCATCAACATCAGTACACATGCTAAATACTAAACCACACGTCATATTGTCAAAAAGATCTTTATTGATTTATCACTATCAATAAATCAATTGAAGAACGTTAAATTCTGTATTTCTTTAATATCTTTTTCAATGATTATCATAGGAACTTCTAACCTGATGTATATTATTCTAGAAATAGCTGGCCTACTTGCTCAACCTTTGTTTTTGCGGAAAAACTCTTTATTGATTTATTAATCAATCAATCAATCAATGGAAACACCTCTAATTTGGCATTTCTTCAATATCTTTTTCAATGATTGTCATAGGAACTTCAAACCTGGTGTATATTATTCTAAAAATAGCTAGCCTACTTGTTCAAGCTTTGTTTTGGTGGAAAAGTCATTATGGATTTAATAATAAATCAATCAATAGAAAAATGTTTAATTCTGTATTTGTTCAATACCTTTTTCAATATTGGTAATAGGAACTTCAAACCTGATGTATATTATTCTAAACATAGCTGGCCTACTTGCTCAAGCTTTGCTTTGGGGAAAAAGCCATTATGGATTTATTAATAATCAATCAATCAATGGAAACTTCTAATTCGGTATTTCTTCAATATCATTTTCAAGGATTGTCATAGAAACTGCAAACCTGGTGAATATTATTCTAGAAATATCTGGCCTGCGTGCTCAAGCTTTGCTTTGGTGAAAAAGTCATTATGGATTTAATAATAATCAATAAATCAATAGAAACACCTTTAATTCTGTATTTCTTTAATAACTTTTTCATTGATTGTCATTGGAACTTCAGACATGGTGTCTATCATTCTGAAAATAGATAGCCTACCTGTTCAAGCTTTGTTTAGTGGAAAAACTTTTTATTGATTTATTAATAATCAATCAATCAATGGAAACACCACTTGTAAGGCATTTCTTCAATATCTTTTTCAATAATTGTCATAGGAACTTCAAACCTGGTGTATATTATTCTAGAAATAGCTTGCCTACTAGTTCAAGCTTTGTTTTGGTGAAAAAGCGATTATTGATTTATTATTAATCAATAAATCAATTGAAACTTGTTTAATTCAGTGTTTCTTCAATATCTTTTTCAATATTGGTCATAGGAACATCAAACCTGGTGTATATTATTCTTAACATAGCTGACCTACTTGTTCAATCTTTGCTTTGGTGAAAAAGTCATTATGGATTTATTAATAATCAATAAATCAATGGAAACACATTTAATATATTTTTCAATGGTTGCCATAGGAACTTCAAACTTGATGAATATTGTTCTTAAAATAGCTGGCCTACATGTTCAAGCTTTGTCTTGGTGTAATTATGGACAAATTAATAATCTATTCCTATGACAATCAATGAAAAAGATATTGAAGAATTACCAAATTAAATGTATTTCCATTGATTGATAACTAATACATCAATAAAGGGTTTTTCACCAAAACAAAGCTTGAGCATGTAGGTCAGCTGTTTTTAGAATAATATACACCAGGTTTGAAGTTCCTATGACAATCAATGAAAAAGATATTGAAGAAATACCGAATTAGTAGTGTTTCCGTTGATTAATTGATTATTAATAAATCAATAAAGAGTTTTTCCACCAAAACAAAGCTTGAAGAATTAGGCCAGCTATTTCTAGAATAACATACACCAGGTTTGCAGTTTCTATGACAATCATTGAGGACGATATTGAAGAAGCACCGAATTAGGGGTGTTTCCGTTGATTAATTGATTATTAATAAATTAATAGAGAGTTTTCCCACCAAAACAAAGCTTGAACGAGTAGGCCAGCTATTTCTAGAATAATATACCCCAGGTTTGAATTTCCTATGACTATTATTGAAAAAGATATTGAAGAAATGCTGAATTATAGATGGGGCCTTTGATTTATTGATTATTAATAAATCAACAAAGAGTTGTTCAACCAAAACAAAGGTTGAACAAGTAGGCCAGCTATTTCTAGAATAATATACACCAGGTTTGAAGTTCCTATGACAGTCATTGAAAAAGATATTGAAGAAATACCGAATTAAAGGTGTTTCCATTGATTTATTGATTAGACATTGAGAATGTTTGTTTTATATTTGTTTGGAAGTGATGACTAATTTATCTTACAAAATAAATAAAATAAGGCCACATCTAAAATGGGTGTATATCCATTTTTATATGAAAGTAAAACAGCGACAAAGGTTTTTTATTTGTAAAAATGAGCACACTTGTAAAAAAGATTTGCAAAGTTGGAATGACTTTTGTAGTTGTATAAAAATGTGCATTGTATAACTAACTTGATATTTGGAATCTTGCTACTCATTAACCAGTTAGTTCAACGTGACAATGTATTTGAAAAGTATGAAGAACTTGTGCAAAGTGAATTTCTAT
Organism: Esox masquinongy; assembly: GCA_016801175.1. Classification (NCBI taxonomy): domain Eukaryota; kingdom Metazoa; phylum Chordata; class Actinopteri; order Esociformes; family Esocidae; genus Esox; species Esox masquinongy. The sequence continues at coordinate 76,680 of JACXGI010001072.1, read as the reverse complement.
TATTTTTGTGGTAAATGCATATCCATGTCAAAGGCTAGTTGCTAGTTGCTTGATTTACATTTTAGTAATTTAGCTAGTAGACTTCAGTAAAACTTTGTGCATCTAGCTAGGTGGAAAAATCATCTAAAAGGTTTGTTATCCCATCAAAAACTGAGGTACGAGAAGCCGACCGTGCTTAGCCATGTTTTTCTTCCTCTGCATCATTATGAGTTGAAACTCCGGCACTGCGTGTTCCAGAATCTACTCAGATTGGTTAAAAGGTGAAAATGTTATGTTCACGATGCATTCAGTTTATTGGAAGAAAAAGGTATGGCCTGCCAATCAGAGTCTTCATGGGTATATCCTCTTGCAAATGCTGTGAAACGTACTACCGCAGACTGATTTACAAATAAAAATAATTTCATCATAGTTCTAGCAAGATTTTAGTGACAAAACTCTGAGTGTCTTTGTTTTATATTGGCAAGTGTTATTAATTATTCCAAACATCAAGTTGGTTACAAGTATGTACATTTTTTATACAACTACAAAAGTAATTACTTGTTTGGAGATCTGTTTTACAAGTGTGCAACATATTTTACAAATAAAAAACTTATGTCGCAGTTTTACCTTCATAATTTTAATATGTATTTGAATTTATCCTAACACCTTTAGCTTCCTTAAATGTGAAGCGTATGACTTGCAGTAATGTTTGGACCACTCTAGATTTTTATGGTTTGACATTGTACTGTTTTGACATTGTTGATTTATTGTCTACTGTACTTTCACAGGCTTTGGCTAGTTGGCTGAAGGAACTCTTGGCTGAAGAGAAGTTGCAGTTTGCCGGGGCAACTGAGGACATGATGTCTGATGTGGAGACTGATACCGGTAGATTTTTGGTTTCCTCTCCTAGCTGGCGCTCTGCTGAGTTTGAGTACCTGATCAAATCAGCTGACGAATGAAGGAGAGCCAGCTGCTCTTATGGGGAGAAGAGGCGTCGCCAAAACGACCACCACAGTCCTACCCTGGACACCTTATTGGTCAGAACATTTAAAAAGAAGAGAAGCTGTGGTTTACCAGGCAACTGAGGACATGATGTCTGGTGTGGATACTGGATTTTTGGTTTCCTGATCAAATTAGCTGACCGGCGAAGGTCACTTTAACTGGACTGATTTACACACACACACATTCAAGTCTAAATTACTGCTACCAGACACTCTATATCGTTTTTAGTATCTTCATTAGGGTGTAGTTATTTTGTTGTCAAAATAACCACAGCATTTATTGTACAGCATATAACAGTAAAAGCATCTTACTGTTATAAAGCATTTAAAAGTCAAGGTCTGGAATCATTGCCAGTCACAATCTATCCTCCATTGATATGTTAATAGCTCACAGCAGGGGGTGGGGTTGTGACAATGGTGAGGTTTGTGTGTCGCAATATGTCCTAATGCCTAGTGGTGGGGTTTCCTTAAAAGTAGGGAAAAGTAGAAGAATGTCCCATGCTGGATTCTAACTGTTCTTGACTGTTGATAGTTCCTTTGTGGTTCCTCTTCGTGAAAAGTCGTGACATAAACCGGCTTTGGAGTGTTGAGTAATTAAAGCCTGTAGTTCTCACGACTGGCCTGGAATTGGCAACATTCGTAAGAGGTGTCAAGATAACTAGGACTACGAAACAGGGGTATTTGGCGCAGTGTGAGAACTGAGGCTTGACTGCAGTCTTTAGACTTTCTGTAATCCACAATGAGCTCCTTGTTTTTCTTTGCGTTGAGCGTTGTTGTCAGCGCAGCATGTTGCCAGGTGCTTGACCTCCTCCCTGTAGGCTGACTTGTCATTGTCACCGATCAGGCCTATCACCGTGGTGTGATCTGCCAACATGATGGTGTTGGAACTGTGTACAGGAACGCGGTCGTTGGTGAAGAGGGAGTACAAGAGGGGGCTCAGCACACAGCCTTGTGGAACACCAGTGTTCAGGATCAGGGTGGAGGAGGTGAAGTTGTCTAACTTGACAGACTGGGGTCTGTTGGTTAGGAAGTCCAAAGTCCAGTTGCAGAGAGAGGGACTGATCCCCAGGTCATGGAGTTTGTTGACCAGCCTAAAGGGGATGACCATGTTGAATGCTGAGCTGAAGTCTATGATTAGCATTCTACCATAGGTGTTGGTTTTGTCCAGATGGGTAAGGACAGAGTGTAAAGCTGTGGCGCATCTTCACAGCTTGGCATGTTAGTGCCAGGATTGCTGTGTGACGGTCAGTGATGGTCTGCTCTGTACTAGTAAGACTGCCTTACCTTCTTTGTACTAGCAATTCAAAGCAATCAATCAAATGTATTTTATAAAGCCCTTTTTACATCACCATTTTTTATGAAGTGCTTTTACAAACACCCAGCCTCATACCCCAAAGAGCAAGCAACAACAGGGTTGATGCACAGCGGCTATAAGAAAAACTCCCATATGAGAAGCCTAAAGCAAACGATACACATTCCCATTCGAACAGAACAACATGCCGCGTTTTCACAGCACGTAACGCGTCAATCCGCAAACCCCGGTCTAAGTCCTAATGTCCAGGGCTTGGCACCAAGTGAGAGCTGGGCTACTCGGCCATGGCCTAGTGGCCGAATGGCCCTGGCCCGTGTCAGTGGAAACGGAAAAAAATCTGGACTTTAGGGTGAAACACCAATGTTTGGCACCAGTGGATGCGGGTATTGTCAGCGGAGTGGCAACCAGAATTGTGAGGTATCTTCAGTTACTTGATCTGCAACACAACCAGGAGGACTTTGTGCAGGGACAGCTACAAGTCCTTCGGGCCTGGAGGGCTCATGTCCTCCTAATTTTAAACAGAACTGGACCAAAGGAAAGTTAAACACTTTACTCCCTTACTACCCCGGCACAATAAAATAGCAGCATAAACATTGGGCTGAGACGGGGGGTCCAGCGACACGGTGGCCCTTTCCAAGGGTAACCCCGGTCAGGGCCCAACAGGCAGGAAGTCACTCCACCCACTTGCCACCCAATTCGAGCAGGAAATGTAATGATGTGTGTAGAATTATCTGACAGTTTATATACTCCGCTGTAACATTAGTTGTTTTTTTTGCATCATAATGCAGACATGTTGGGTCTTTCCTAGTAAACTATGTGATTTGGCTTTCCAGACAGTGCTGTGTGTTTTAATTGATTCACTTTAATAATGTGCAACTTAACATTTAGTAAGGTTAGACTTTATGTTCTATAGATAGTAATACTATCAACAAACTCTGTTGATAATCAACTGCTTCTTGTGGTTTGGGTAATTTTTAGGTTTAAAAGGTTTATAGTATGGGTTAAGTTTAGGGTTAGGATAAAGGTTAAGGTAATGGTTAGGGTTAGTAGGTAGCCTACTGAATATCAGTAACATTTTAACTATCAGTAACAATTTTGGGACTCTCAAAATAAATTGTTACCTTTAGTTAAGTTTCAGCAGCATTTACAAATTCGCCATGTTTTGTAGTGCTAGCCCGCTACTGTATTTGATCTGAGCATGTCAGTAACATTTGACTGACAATTGGGCTTTCCAGATTTTTCTGCAACGTTTTCTGCATGTTGTGTGCATTTGTCTTTTTCAAGGTGATGGTGCATCGGAAGTGCCATTTTCCAGTAAGAATAAATTATAGGCCCAGACATATGGTACACCAAAACCTATTAGCTGTATGACAAATGAATATAATGGGGCACAAACATGCCCGTGCCACCACATCAGCATCAGAAACTGCTCATACCTTTCGGGAGATTCCAGACGCTACCAGCTAGGCCAGCCCTGCCCCGCCCCTACGCACCTGCCTCCCCTTGGGACCTCGTTAGAGGAGGCATTTAAGGCCTCCCAGGTAGCAGCTCAGGATGGAGGCATGAAGTAAAGAGAATAAAGATGACGCAGGCAAGGCAAAGCAAAGGGATGGAGATGGGAGGTGCAGGGGGCCACCAAAGTTGTGTCCTCCACCGGGAGGCTCCCCCAGGGTTGATGCTGCCTCCACTGGAAAGGGGTTGGTTTTTTGCTTTTGATTTCTCCCTCTCCTCCTCCTCCCCTCACCCTTCTCATTATTGTAATAAAACGCCCACGAAGGCCCTGAACACACCCAAAGTGTCTGTTCCCTATGTCTCTTCCTGTTACAATAATTACTCTGACATGGTCAACATTAAGTTGATTGAGTTTACTATCTGCTGTCAAAGTTCAAAAGTTTGCCCCCCCCATGAAATGTTGATAGCACACTTGCAACACAGACTATTCTTTTAACTTTCTTGGTGTTCTGTTTAACCTTCGGAGGACATAGGCTCTTGGACCGCGCCTCAGGCTGCTTGGCCTGAATGACTTGTGGCTATCCCTGTCCAGAGTCCTCCTGGTTGTGTTGCTGATCAACATGCCCACATCCCATGTCTCTGATTGTCCATGTCCTTGCCCACCCCCCACCTGATTGTCCCTGTCCTTGCCCACCCCCCACCTGATTGTCCATGTCCTGCCCACCGTCCATCTGATTGTCCATGTCCTTGCCCAACCGATCATGCAGCTGACTTGGATTCTGTTTAAAGACTGGACACAGCCTACATGCATTTATTGACCTGCTTGTCATCTGAACATGCAAACACATTGACGTGGCCCAAAACGTAATGTACTGTTATAATCTTCACCCGGCACTGCCAGAAGAGGACTGGCCATCCCTCAGAGACTCGTTCCTCTCTAGGTTTCTTCCTATGCTTTGACCCTGCTAGGGAGTTTTACCTAGCTACTGTGCATCAACTCTGTTGTTGCTTGCTCTTTGGAGTTTCGGGCTGGGTATCTGTAAAGCACTTTGTAACAATTGCTGATATAAAAAGGCCTTTATAAAATTATTTTTGTGTAGGATACTCATGATTGTTTTGTGTGTATTTTTTAAAAGTGTATTTGTTGCAAATTGCAAATACATTGAGCCATTAAAACCACAAAAGGTACGAGAATACGTTGAACCTCCAAAAGTGTTGACCAGTGTCATGCCTGCAGGACCAATACAAAGTGATAGTTGTCAGTCCCTGCCTTATTTGACAGGAAGCATAGGGGTGTTACAAACACTAGTAATCTCAACTACAACCTTCCGCTCCAACAAGAATCTTTGGCATTATACCTGTCATGACCTGTTGATAAAGCGGGTATTGGTTGTGCTTTGGCAATCATTTTATAGGGTTAACAGAAACATTAACAGGTTCAATACACAACAACTTACCCACATCATTTGAATGGGTGGCCCACAGTTGGGACTGCAGGCTGGCTAGAATGTGAGGAGGAAGGTAAGACAGTAGGCTCAAAAGCTAAAAAATGCCAGTAGAGAAATAAGGAGACAGGGAAACAATGAATCCTCTGCCCTCACACTTGTTCACTGACTCCTTCTCTCCCTCTATGGAGAGTTTTTGCATCTCTCTCCAGGTTATCAGTCATACACACCATTTACTCTGGTTGATGGTCAGGCTGCACTGCGAGTGTCACATGAGGTCGTTGGAGCTGATGGTGCAGCCAAGTTGCACAGAAAGACACAAAAGACTATACTGTCCTCATCGATCTACGTACAATACCCGATAATAACCAATGAAAAACTTTCTTTTTTTTTTTTGTGGAACCGCATAAGTGGAGTCGGCCAAGAAGAGCAAATGTCTTTTACTGACCGAGTGAGGGACTGATTGACTGATAGCGTTGTGGTTAACAACGTGGACTGCCATGTGGGCGACTGGTGTTTGATCCTCGCCACGGACAGGACAAAGTATGGATTAGGATTTGTTCAGGATAGAAAAAACTTAGCTGGCTACAAACTTCAGTAGCTACATTATAGTAAGCCAAAAATAAAACTGTTTACGGTTATATTGCAACTATTTCTCGTGGATCTTTGAAGTACACATCCGTGTATGCTTTTTTTGGGTAATATACAGTAGATCACAACCCCTTGCGCAGTAAAAGAGGAGGGGTTTCCATGATTCTCTTGTCTCTTCACTTGAAAAATTCAGTTATCGTCACCTATATTAATTTTTATTTTATCAATGTCATTCACGAATGAAAGAAAAACGAACATTGTTGTGCCATGAAATGAAATAGCTTTGGCAGTGTAAAGTTCATCTTCAGTCTCACTAGCAATTCTTATGACTATTCCAAGTAGTAAGTAGATACCAGTAGGCATATTACTGGCTAATAAAAGCCATACAGTTTATAGATATTATTTGTGGTGGAAGTAAACTTAATAGGAAACATTAGTCAGTTTAACACAATGATTAATAGTGTCTAGCTAAATATTCACACTTGGCCTGTTGTTAATGCATGACAAAATAATCTAATGTTGAGACGCAATTTTCTGATCAGGGTGTATGTACCAATCAGTCCCAATACTGGCATACTTACTATATACAAACAGTACGTACTTCACCATCATCCGCGAAGTACGTACTTGTATTACATAGTAGGTAGTATGTGATTTGAGATTCAGCCAATGCTTTTGATTTCCTCGTAGTTCACATAGCGTAGTCGCTAGCTATTCTGTTATTGAATGGATGAATATCTACAGTAATCTTTGTACAAGAGTACACTCTAGTTCTGTTAATAAACTTTCTGTTGCCCACGTTATTTCAGCAAAAATATAATGGCTTGGGATAAAAGTTGTATTTGGAGACAATACAGGTGGGCTGAATACCAGGGAACATCCCTGACCTTCAATATTTTGTCCCCAGTTCGATTCCCCTCTCAGACGTTCCAATTTTTGTCTTTTAGAAATATTTATCCGCTCGGTACTATTCAGCCGTCACACAGCAATATATATCCACTCTGTAATACCATGAATCTCATATATTTAAGAGAATAATTGTATTACGTGACCCTTTCATAGTGGTATTTTTTTCTAAAGAAACAATTTTGGCCTGGAGTGATTGGAGTCATTGTTTTCATTATAGGTAGGCTGTATAGCTATTAGCTAGCCATCTACAGTAATCTTTGTACAAGAGTACATTTTAGTTCCATTAATAAACGTTCTGTTGCTCATGTTATTTTATTTTAACAGCATTCCTGCTGTTATTTTAACAACATTCCTGCTGTTAAAATAGTGTAATGGTTAAAGACAGTCTGCCACATGGAAAACTATGCCTCGAAACCAGCCAGGGAAAACAACATTCATCCCTTCTAATCGCATGCTGGCTGAACTAGGCTTGCTTGGTTCCTTTCCTGTTTTATTCAGATTTATAAAAAAAAATTCTTAACACAAATATTACACATTATTACATTATTACATTACATTATAATAAGTATTCAGAACCTTTCCTACAACAATCAAAATTGAACATTCTTTGACCATTGATCATCTTTGAGATGTTTCTACAACTTAATTGGAGTCCACCTGTGGTCAATTTAATTGATTGAAAAGCAAAAAAGAGAAATCTGCAGAATCCAACTCAGTGACCTCCATCACTCTTAAAAGGAAGAACTTTGGAACCACCAACACTCTTCCTAGAGCTGGACTCCTGGCCAAACTGAGCAATTGGGAGAGAAGGGCTTGGTCAGGGAGAACATTCCAGAAGGACAACCAGCTCAATCAGGCCTTTTTGGTCGAGTGGTCAGACGAAAGCCACTCCTTGGTAAATGGCACATGACAGCCCTCTTGGAGTTTGCCAAAAGGCATCTAAAGGACTCTTAAACCAAGATTATCTGTTCTGATGAAAGACTGAACCCTTAGGTCTGAATGTCAAGTGTCACGTTTGGAGGAACCCAGCCAATGCTCATTGCATGAAGGGAGCAAAGTGCAGACAAATCCTTGATAAAAACCCTGCTCCAGAGCACTCAGGACCTGAGACTCGGGTTTAAGTTCAACTTCCAACAGGACAACAACCCTAAGCACACAGGCAAGACAATGCAGGAGCGGCTTCTGGACAAGTCTATAAATGTCATTGAGTGGCCCATCCAGAGCCCAGACTTGAACCTGACCGAACATCTCAGAAGAGACCTGAAAATGGCTGTGCAGTGACGTTTTCCATCCAACCTGACAGAGCTTGAGAGGCTCTACAAAGAATTGGAGAATCTCCCCAAATATAGTTGTGCCAATCTTGTAGCATGATACCCAAGAGGAATTGAGGCTGTAAATGCTGCCCTTAGGTTTTGATACTTTACACTTCAACTAAGTACTGAGTAAAGGGGTCTGAAAAAAATATTTAACCTATTTCAGAATAAGGCTGTAAAGTATCAAAATGTGGAAAAAAGGAAGGGGTCTGAATACTTTTCAAATGCACTGTATATAAATGCTTTGGCAATTCAATAGGAAAAGGATTACTCAGCAGTGCTACTGCAGCCTCACCATAGAAACCAGGAACATCCGGGGGGTAAATATGCAGCAATACAGTGATGATCTGTGACCCATCTGCAAGATTGGGGACCAAGTATGTCTCAGAGGAAAGCAGAATACAGATAAGAATCATAGCCAGTGAAATCAGGAGTAACAATTTTCAACCTGTAGACTTTGGCAGAGTTGGGACCTGTCTGGAAATGTTGCACTACTTGCACAATTGGTACATTGTGTTTTGGTACATCTAGAAAGGATCCTACGATCCGGAAAGGATCCTACGATCATCCACCACTGTTGTCTTCCGTGGACGTTCAAGCCTTTTTGTGTTGCAGAGCTCACCAGTGTGTTCTTTTCTTCTCAGAATGTATCAAACTGTTGATTTGGCCACTCCTAATGTTCCTGCTATCTCTGATGGATTTTTTTTGCAGCCTAATGATGGCCTGTTTCACTTGCATTGAGAGCTCCTTTGAACGCATGTTGTGGGTTCACAGCAACAGCTTCCAAATGCGAATTGCCACACCTGCAATCAACTCCATACCTTTTACCTGCTTAATTGATGAAGAAATAATGAAGGAATTAGCCCACACCTGTCCATGAAACAGCTTTTGAGACAATTACATATGGTCCCTTGAAAAAGAGGGGGCTACATATTAAAGAGCTGTAATTCTTCAACCCTTCCTCCAATTTGGATGAATACCCTCATATTAAAGCTGAGAGACTGCACTTTAAGCCCATATTCATTATTTAACTGTAACTTGAATATATTTTGGTAAACAGCCAAAATAACAAAACTTGTGTCCGTGTCCAATAACAAAATTTTAATGAAGTGACAAAGTTTTAACAATGATGTTCACACTGTAGTCAGGAGGTGGGGGAAAAGGATGGGCAGGAGATGGAGGTTGCAGGGCTGAATTGCAACTGCTAGCACCTATTCCTCCCAAATCCCCACTGGGAGGCCACCCCAGAGACAATGCCACCCCGACTTAAAAGGTGTTTGACCTTTGGTTTTGATTTCTCCTTCACCTCCTCCCCTTGCACTGCTCTTTTTGGGCCTGAAAACATCCGCTGTGTCTGTTCCCTGTGTCTCTCCTTGTTACAACATGCCCACATGAGGCTCAAAGAACCAATCCCTTCTTATTGTGGAGCACAATATGTTTCAGTAGTATTACCATACATCAACTACAAAGTATACTGTCAAACATTCCAACAGACATGTGAGTGACAAGGTGCTGAAGGGTCCATACACTGTCTTCTACGCAACAAATGAGCTTGTCTACTCAACAAACATAACCTTCATCTTTATTTGGATACGCTCCAAGACGGGCACAGTCACATTTAACATAAAGGCACACTAAAGCCCCCTTGATTAGCACATCTTATGTTGCCAGGGCGGGGCGGAGGTGTGGTTGAGCGTTCCACCCTGAGGAGACGTCTGTGTTGTGTACGATACATCCACTAGACCTTGCAGTAACCAGGGAAGTGGAGGCAGGCGGTACAAGGGGCCACTAGCTGGCACACGTTCTCATCCCCTGGGTGATGTGTCAAGATGTCAGCGGCACACTTTACAACAAGACTTTACAATGATTCATTTCCTCCTTTTGTTCATTTTTGCCCTTTGATCTGACAGGTGGAGTGTGTGTAAACCAATAGTTGACAATAAACTACACTGACCATCTCTGAACGCACAGCGTGCCAAACGTTGAAGTGCATGGAGGCAAAGTGGGTCCTACCCGATATTAGATGGGCAGGTGTATCTAATAAAATGGCCAGTGAGTCTATATTCTGCACAAGTATAAAAATAAATCTCAAACTAATACAAGGTGCATTGTCAAAATACACAATGACAGTTTTGAAAGGATCTCCAAGCATCTCCGTCTTCTGGCCACTGTTGCCATACCCCATGCTGGTCAGGGGAGCTGGGGAGGAGGCTGAGGGGCTTGCAGGTCTGAGTGGTGCATCGCCAGGCATTTCTGAGGCAAGACTGGATGTTGGAGAGGAGTCGAAGAGGTGACAAACCACCTGCAGATGGGGCATCTGGGCTCAGCTCTGCCTTTGGCGTGTCAGATATGACGTCTTCCTCAAACATCTAACAGCACCTACATTATAATCCACAAACATATCAGCGTAACTTGCCATCTATTATACACCAGTGTCAGGTTTAGCCACCAGATATTCTGTTTGAAACTATTAGTAAATATGCTTGGACTTTTGAGTTAAATTCTGCTTCTGTCTTAACAATATCAGTTAGGGTTAGTGGCACATCATGCCAAGATCAAAAGACTTATCTCTTATAAGAGGCCCTTCGAAGAAAGATTTTGCCTGTGAGTCAGGAACGGTACTTCATTCCACTGTCCAGCCGATCATTCTGTATATTTTTTATGAATAAATGATTATAAAGCATAATCTTTTAGTATCATTTGTCTTTCATACCCATTTGTCCAAAAATGTAAAAAAAAAAAAAGGACTACTGTACCTTCCAAGAGGAAAACTTACTTTTTCACAGCACTGTATTAATTCCTGGTATTGTTCTGTCAAAATTGCTCTCAGACAGTTGTCAAGATAATTCATTTAGCTGAACTGTTGTGGAATATCAAGAAGAGGAGAAACTGCTTTTTTGTTATAAAAAGTACATCCTTCCTGGGGACAATAAAAGGCACGCTGAAATGTTTTGTGTCGAATCACCACACAATGTCATAGAGGTTTTTAGGGAGTGTAAAACTGACCTGTTGACTGCAGGAATTTCCACCAGAGAACAGAATGTTCATTTCTCTACCAAAAGCGGCCTCCACTGTAATTTTAGAGGATTTGGTAACGGACCTGACAACTGAAGACCAGGTGTAGCAATGCCAGCCCAAAACCTCCATATCTGGCATTGTCCCTTGTCTTTCATAGCCTGTAGACCAGGGCTGCCCAGCCCTGTTCCTGGAGATCTATCATCCTGTAGGTTTTCTGTCCAACACTAATGTAACACACCTGATTATAATAATTAGCTGGAGAACAAGTTAAATCAGATTACTGGCAAATGGGGCTGGAGAGATCTCCAGGAACAGGGTTGGGCAGCCCTGCTGTATCCTCACCACACATGTAACCAATCTAGCAGGGTTGGAGATGCTCTTGATCATCAGCATCAGGGACCAACTCATGTATGTCTGTATTTCCAGTAATGTGAAACCCACAGGCTTCCCACATGACCATTCATTTATTTCAAATCACTGATTTCCAGATATTAACTTTGATTAAACTTTTATTCAATGAAATGTTTTGCGTTTACATTTTTCTTTCAAAATATTTATTTAATAAATATTAGACCAACCACAATTTGACAGAAGAGCTAATCTGATGGAAAACAAAAAATGTATATCCCAATGAGCTTTTCATTGTGGGTTGAATATTGAATATTGCACCCATAAACTCTACAGAGCTTTTGTTATTGTAAAACAGTGACAGATCATGCTCACATCACATGGCTATGAGTAGAACAAGAACAGATGAGTAGAAAGTGAGTAGAACAAGAACAGATGAGTAGAACATGAGTAGAACAAGAACAGACTCTCTGAGCAAATGGTGACCTCTAGTGGCAAGTGAGGAATAAGACAACTGTCTTTATTTCTACGAACAACCCCAGAGCATATGGCTCTGAATAACACATATTATAGCTAGGTGATACAATAGTTTCATTTATAGTTTTATTGTCTCTGCATTGGAAGATAGAAGTAATTGTGACATGAAGAGTAAACACATTCCATTCCATTTACAATCATCATTACGGTATTGTTGTTGTCTACCAGTCAGTTTATATTCAAATTATAACGGACCAAATAACCAACAGAGGGACAAAGATACAGGCTATACAAGGACAGTGTGCTCAACAATCCTTCACTAACACATGAATGGGACTGAGCGATCGACAGTAGGGAACCGACAAACATCTGGACTTTTCTTAGACCCGCTGTACACTGGCACTATTCCAGGAGGCAGCCTGTCCTCAAGACAACTCGGGCATGAGCACCAATGGGGCCACGCATGCAAACGCTTCACAGTGGTTTTCCTCGAATATCTTCATCATCTTTATGGTGGTTCTAATAGTCATACTCTTGGTGATAGGATCAGCGTGCTGGCTCATCAGACGCAATAGAAACCGCACGAATGCAACAGAGTACGATATGCTCACAGGATTGACATGTGACGTGTGTGCGGTATGACGCGGATGCATTTCTGACCGTTTGTTTGCTCGCATAGGTTAACAAATTCTATCGGATGTTTTGCAGGAACGTTACTGAAATAGAGATATTGTCAGCGGGAAGTGGATCCGAGACAGACACCCAGCCCAAATTCACCCTAAAGATCAAGACGGATCAGAGCCACGCCACTCAGCTGGTGGAGATGTTTGTGAGGAGAGTCAGTCGCTCTGAGGGCGCGGGCCCAGCTCCTGCAGTCACACCACCCACGGTGGCATCACCCACTGATAGGATGCCATTAGCTTTGCCACATCCTGTACCCACTGAGAACTTGCCGAGCGCGACCCCGTCCACTCCCCATGCTCATGTGTCCATGTCCGACGGAGGTCCCCATCCAGACTACCGCAACACCCCTACAAGACAACAGTCGTCAGAGCAGTTGGCCTCAGATGAGGGAGAGGAGGATGAAGAAATCTTTTTTTATGAGGACGAAGGCTTCGGAGTAGTTCAGAATCACAGATCCACCTGATTCATCTTGAAGGGGGCATTCTCTGCCCCGTAGTCAAAAGACGATAAAGGCCGGAATAATGCAGTGTAAAATAAAATCTGTAAGTCCGACGAATGATGTTGATACGTCGACTGTTTTTGGATGTTATAGTGAATTGAGAAGTTGGAGGCAAATTACTGCTCACAGTTTTAATAGAACACAAGCATTTGTTTGTAAACATATCTGGTGGAATGGGCTGGCGTGGATGCCGAGGTAACATTGACGCAATCCACTGTCCTGAGGTCATTGGGAGTTGTTGCCAGGAGACAACCATAGATAATTGGTTATTAGACTTGGGAACAGAGAAATAAGTGGGTAAACAGTTGGTAGAGCGTGATGGTGGCAACACCAGGGTTGTGGGTTTGATTCCCAGGGGGTTCTGTGTGGAAATATATACACTCGTTAGTGTAAGTTTTTGTGGATAATAATTTCTGCTAAATTACTTATTAGTAATGTAAATATATGTATACAGTTGGATTGTTTTCTTTAATTATTTTTTTTATTTATGCTGTGTATTACAATATTTCTTACTAGTTTATATCGAAAGACTAGAGGTGTTGGTAGAGTGGGCGTGGCTCTTCAGATAAATTTTGGTCACACATAATAATAGGTTCAGGTGTGTTGTTATCATAAATCACACACACAGTATCACACTAACACTGCAGCTTAAATGAAACTAACTGAAGTGTATCTCAAGAGGGTATATTTTGCTTTGTATTAATTGACGTCAAAGTAATTTAAAAAGTAGCGATACACAATGATTAATCAAAAAGTTTACCACAGAGGACTTAAATTCTTTAAATGCTTGCCAAGGAGACTCAACAGACCATAACAGTTTGGAGTTACAATTGGTGTAGCGAAAGACGTTAATTGTTTTGACATTTAAATGCCAAATCTAGATTTGAACTAATGCCTTAGGTGACTAAACTGTCACCACTAAAGCCAGGTTTACATTTGATCTAAAACAACTTTAAGTGGAACTGATGCAGTTCAATTAATAACTTTTGCTCTGGTTAGTTGATGTTCTTGTTTTGTTGATGTGCACAACTAAGATAGAGAGCCTACCTATGCATAGTGAGTTAATCAGGACTTGTGTGTTCCCAAATGTAAGAGGACTCCTGTGGTACCACTGTACATTATTTGCTGTAAAACAGCAGGATTAGGATAATTTTGTGGCTTAAACAAATGCTTTTGTAATTATCTAAAGTGATGCTTTTGCTACTGGTGTGTAACCAAAGTGAATGAGATGGTCCATATGGCAAATAGTGTATTTGCATATAGACCATCTGTAGCTCTGATGGGCTATGGGCCATTGGTCTGTGTACAAGACTAACACATTTGTATTTGATAAAATTCACTGCAGTGTCATATGTCTAAACGTGCATCTGTTTTACCACTGTACATCAGTATAGAATTGTCATAAATGCCTTAATCTCCTCATTTGCAAACATGTGTACGTCAATGTATTTTACAGTAAGTCTCCAGCTAACCAGAAATGCTGAATTTGATATGGTACCATGGTTGCCTAGTTTACTCCTGTCTTAATGTTTCCAGCAATGAAATTAAAACATTCAGCCAGTGCGTCACTTGCTATACTGACGAACAAAAACAACCCCAAGCCCCAACCCTCTGACATTGTGGAGATCTAAGAGGATTGGACAAATGTAACTGTATGCTCGTGACCATGTGTGAAGTGTGAATTTACTACATACGACAGTGAGAAATACATTACAATCCAAGCCTCTTAAGAGAGCCCTTTTTTGGCAACCATTGAATAAGTCAATCAATCAATACTACTGGACACAGTATATTTGCACACTCTTGCATACCTGGAATGCTTTTCCAACAGCCTTGAATGAGTCACCACATAATGCTGAGTATTTGATGACTGCTTTTCCTTCACTCTGTGGTAAAACCCGTCTCAAACCATCTCAGTTGGGTTGAGGTCAGTGACTGTGCTCATCTGATGCAGCACCATCTCTCTCCTTCTTGGCCAGACAGCCCTTACACAGTCTGGAGGTGTTTTGGGTCATTGTCCTGTTGAAATACAAATGATAGTCCCACTGAGCTCAAACCAGATTAGGATGGAGTGTCACTGCAGAATGCTGTGGTGGCCATGCTGGTGGAGTGGGCCTTGGATTCTATATGGAACACCAACGGTGTCACCAGCAGAGCACCCCCATCCCATCATACGGCCCCCTCCATGCTTCACGGTGGGAACCACACATGCAGTGATCATCTGTTCGCCTACTCTGCATGTCACAAAGACACTCCGGTTTGAAGCAAAAATCTCAAATCTGAACTCTTGACCAAAGGACATATTTCCACCTGTCTAATGTCCATTTCTCAAGTTTCTTGGCTAAGCAAGCAATTTCCTACTATTGGTGTCCTTCAGTAGAGGTTTCTTTTCAGCAATCGACCATGAAGGCCTGTTTCACGCGGTCTCATCTGAACAGTTGATGTTGAGATGTGTCCGTTACTTGAACTCTGTGAAGCTTTTATTTGGGCTGCAATCTGAGGTGCAGTAAATTGGTGATTTCTGAGACTGATAACTCTAATGAACTTATCCTCAATAGCAGAGGTAACTCTGGGTTTTTCCTGTGCTGGTCCTAATAAGAACGAGTTTCATCATAGCGCTTGATGGTTTTTGTGACTGCAATTGAAGATATATAATAATAAAGTTCTAAAGTTCTAAAAATGTTTTGTATTGACTGACCTTTATGTCTTAGTACTTGTACATACATTATACTTAATACTTGTACATACATTATACTTAATACTTGTAAATTTTCCGCCCTCCCCAATTTGCTTTCAGTGCACGTTTAGAATTGCCATTTACACTGTATTTGCCTTCATTGCACATCCATACATTCCACTTGTAATGTATACTATACTTAATACTTGTAAATATCCTGCCCTCTTCTATTTGCACTTCTGGTTAGATGCTAACTGCATTTCGTTGTAGTGTACTCGTACTGTTCAATGACAATAAAGTTGAACCTAATCTAATAAGTAATTTGTTTACTTTATTAGTACTGCAAATATAATGTCTTTCACTGAAAACATATGGCTGAATTTGCTATTTCAGTAGGTTTTGGATGAGGAAGTGTATACTTTTCCTTCTGACACTGTAAAAAGAGCATAGATCGCAAACTGGCAGCTGGTTGGAGCAGTTCCAAGTTGTTTTCCAAGCTGGTGTGTATTGTGTGTCACAGCCATACATCTATAACTACTTACAGTCTTAAAATAATCACTGCACCTTAATAAGAGTTTCACCACACTAATGTTACTGTCTGAATGCCCTACTGTATGTGCCTCCACACATTATTTCCACTTGCTTCTAGGATAGCATTTAGTTTGGTACAACTGCGTTCGTTCCTCTGAGCCAGGCAAAATCAGGTGTCAGTGTTATTGTCTCCTGTGATGAAATCAGCACTGACAGACAGCCCAATGTGACCAAACATGAAAGATGCAGAATAATTACCACAGTAAGCCCAATGTGACCAAACATGAAAGATGCAGAATAATTACCACAGTACATCCTTACTTATTTTACATTTTAATGTATAGTATTCCAAGTTAACATGATGAACAAGAATCACCTTTACTATCACATGTTGCCAAATATAACTTCCCTGGCAACTCTACTAAACATGGATTATGGGTTAAATTAAAAAAGACCCTACTGTTGACTAAATCCAGATTATGGTTAAAAAACATCTAAAGATTAGAATAACCCAAATTTGGATAATCCAAACAACCCAACTGGAGGCCCAAATGAACATTGTGTTCTATCCCCTACCAAACCAGTGCAATTTAAACAGCACATTCATTCTGAGTGAATTTGAATGTGCAAGCCTACATACAATAGTCATATTGTTCTATCCCACCACACATGCAGCACCATAGCCAGGTGGTAAAAACTCTGTCCCCAGTCGACAATCCCATTCCTTGCCAGTGAGAATGTTGGGCTCCCTTCCAAGGATTCATGAGACCTAACTGACAAATGGGGACATGTTCACACAATGTCGAAAGATATGCTTGGAGATCCCAGATAAGAGGGAGAGAAGATGGCTGTGATACTTTGCTATATACTGTATACTCTGTGCTCATTTCTAAACCGGTCAAATTGCCGCATTGCTTTTGTCTGACAGTGATACCGTAATATTGAAATGTTAACTTGTTGAAGTTAATGTTACTATAGTTGTCTTACAGATGTTTTATTTCTGCGGTCATTACTGTCATCCAATTCATTTCCTTCTGTAAATATCGTCTGCATACTAGATACCACCTTCACTTAGCTTGATCTCATTAATACCACAATAATAACGCATGACTTGAAGCCCCAACATGTTATATCCAAGCAATAAGGCACAAGGTGTGTGTTAAACAACCAACACATTATGACTACGAGCTGTTCTTAGGCACACTACATTCCGGATTGCTTTGAAACAGCTGTGATATATTGGCAATATACCAAAAAAAAGAGAGATACCTTACAGTTATTATAAACCACTGTTAAAAACATTTCTTCAGGCTAGTGTTTGCTAATGGGGTATGACAGTTGAACTAAAATCGGAAGGTATTTCCAATTTATAGTCTTCAAGGATCACAAAAAATAACATTTACTACATTATCTGTAAATTTCTCCTTTAACCTCTGCTGATGTCTGGAGCAGTGGTTCCCAAACCTCTCCTGGGGCCCCCCCAGCCATTCCATCTATTAGATGTATCCCAGAGCTAGCACACCTGAATCAACTTATTAACTAATTAACAAACCCTTACCTGTTGATTCAGGTGAGCTAGCTCTGGGATACATCTAATAGATGAAATGGCTGGGGGGGCCCCAGGAGAGGTTTGGAAACCACTGTTCTAGAGCAGGGGTCATCAACTCTGGCCCTCAAAGCCAGTTCCACTCCATTTTTTCATTGCAACCCTCTAATCAGGAACTTATTTAGACCAGGGAAGCCAGGTCGGGGCATTAACTATGATGTAGAACAGAAAACCAGCAGGCTCCAGCCCTCGTAGGATAAGAGTTGAATATCGCTGTTCTAGAGATCTAATATATATATATATACAGTGGATATAAAAAGTCTACAAACCCTGTTAATATGCCAGGTTCTTGTGATGTAAAAGAATGAGACAAAGATATATCATGTCAGAACTTTTTCCACCTATAATGTGACCTATAACGTGAACAATTCAATTGAAAAACAAACTGAAATCTTTGAGTGAGAAAAATAAAAAGTAAAAAACTCACAATAACCTGGTTGCATAAGTGTGCACACACTTAAACTAATACT
Organism: Esox masquinongy; assembly: GCA_016801175.1. NCBI lineage: Eukaryota > Metazoa > Chordata > Actinopteri > Esociformes > Esocidae > Esox > Esox masquinongy. The sequence goes on along the minus strand of JACXGI010001072.1, from coordinate 58,368 downwards.
TTATTGAAGCACCTTTAGATTTTATTACAGCACTACTTGGGTAGGAGTCTATTAGCATAGCACATCTTGACGTGGCAATATTTGCCCACTCTTCTTTGCAAAAGCGCTCCAAATCTGCTGATTGCGAGGACATCTCCTGTGCACTGCCCTCTTCAGATCACCCTACAGGTGTTCAATTGGATTCAGGTCTGGGCTCTGGCTGGGCCATTCTAAAACGTTAATCTTCTTCTGGTGAAACCATGCTTTTTGTGGATTTGGATGTGTGCTTTGGGTCGTTGTCGTGCTAAAATGTGAACTTCCTCTTCATCTTCAGCTTTCTAATGGACGCCTGAAGGTTTTGTGCCAAAATAGCCTGGTATTTGGAACTGTTCATAATTCCCTCCACCCTGACTAAGGCCCCAGTTCCTGCTGAAGAAAAACAGCCCCAAAGCATGATGCTGCCACCAACATGCTTCACTGTGGGTATGGTGTTCTTTGGGTTATGTCCAGTGTTGTTTTTGCGGCAAACATACCTTTTGGAATTATGGCCAAAAAGTTCAACCTTGGTTTCATCAGACCATAACACATTTTCCCACATGCTTTTGGGGGACTTGATGTTTGTTCACTTCAGTCGGGGCTTGGATGTTTTTCTTTGTAAGAAAAGGCTTCCTCTTTCCACCCTACCCCATAGCCCATTCATATGAAGAATATGGGAGATTGTTGTCACATGTAGCACACAGCCAGTACTTGCCAGAAATTCCTGCAGTTCCTTTAATGTTGCTGTAGGCCTCTTGGAAGCCTCCCTGACCGGTTTTCTTCTCGTCTTTTCATCAATTTGGAGGGACGTCCAGTTCTTGGTAATGTCTCTGTTGTGCCATATTTTCTCCACTTGATGATGACTGTCTTCACTGTGTTCCATGGTATATCTAATGCTTTGGAGATTCTTTTGTACCCTTCTCCTAACTGATATCTTTCAACAGTGAGATCCCTCTGATGCTATGGAAGCTCTCTGCGGACCATGGCTTTTGCTTTGAGATACAACTAAGAAAATGTCAGGAAAATCCTACTAGAACAGCTGAACTTTATTTGTGATTAATCAGAGTCACTTTAAATGATGGCAGGTGTGTAATGTTTTCTATTTAACATGAGTTTGAATGTGATTGGTTAATTCTGAACACAGCCACATCCCCAGTTATAAGACGGTGTGCACACTTATGCAACCAGGTTATTGTAAGGTTTTTATTTTTCATTTTTCCCCCTCAAAGATTTCAGTTTGTCTTTCAATTGAATATTTCACATTATAGGTGACATTAAAAGTGGAAAAAGTTCTGACATGATTTATCTTTGTCTCATTCTTTTACATCACAAAACCCTGGCATTTTAACAGGGGTGTGTAGACTTTTTATATCCACTGTATGTGTGTGTGTGTGTGTGTGTGTGTGTGTGTTTGTCTATCACTGTGGGGATCAGAGAACAAACAAATTGATGTTCCCTGACTGTAACCATAAGCTTAACCCTAATCCTTAACTGAACCCCAAAAACCTAACATTTATGCCTATACTCAATATAGCCCTAATGCCTAACCATAACTTGTAATGCCTAAACCTATAATTAACCCCAAATCTAATCCCTAAACCCCTATACCAGAAATGGACTTATTCCTTTTGGAGACAGGCAAATGGTTCTTATAAGGGCACTTTTTTATGGTACTCACACCCCCTTCAACAGCTGTATCTTACAGGGATTTCCTCAGTGTAAAAATGGTGTCTAAAAAATGTGGCTAGCTCGCTCCCCACCTGAACATGGGCACAGAGACATTTCATAGACTAAAACATAGAAGATTCAAGTAGATTCAATCAATAGCTGTATTTTATTCCACTGTGCCCACCTTCTTTGACCCCTGACACATTTGGAATAGTTTTAAAATCCTCCGGTCTGCAAAAAACATAATGCTTACATGAGTTGGAGTTCCAGATTGGTGCTCAGGCCTGCCCAGAATCCTCTCAAAGTGCCATGTTAACCACTAGGTGGCAATGTAGTGTTATCACTAGACACCAAAAACGTTTCATTGATGCTCTGTGTGCTCACTACTAAAAGATAATAACCTGATGCTGAAACTGAACATTTCTAGTCAGCAAAAACAACTTCATTCTCCATATGCTTCCAAATATTTGTTATAGTTAAATTAAACCCACTGAGACCTGATAAAATAATGGGTCGACACCTTCTTATAATAAATGCACTTGGGAGCGTTTAACCTAGCACGCAGAGACCCTTTTTTGCTGATAAACATTTGTGCATAGCATCTGCTCCAAACCGTTATGCATGCAAATGTCCACCCATTTAAACTGCTTGAATTGTTCCGCTTCATTACAATACATTTACAATTGGTCAATGGTAGCTTGTCTGACTCAGTTTAGATAAAATGCCAAGCCATTCTTTCCAGGGTAATCAATGACAGCTCTAAGATATTCAGAGAATATTGAGTCTCCTAAGCTCACCCTTCACTCTCATAGCTTACCAGTAAATGTGGAACACTCAAAACCCCACGGCTCTGTTGCATCAATGACTGAATACCTTTTGTAATGTTGGGAGAGTGACCACCTGGCCTATGTTTGTCCCGGTATTTCTCCATTGTACCGTTTCACTGGTGGACATTGTCAAGGCCAAAGAAGCAGCTGAGCACTTCCCACAGGGCTGGACCTCTGTGTACAGGGACACATGATAAGACAGGAGAATAAGCCAAGCCAAAAAAGCAATATATTCAAATTGTTTTTATTAGGAACCACGTATGTTGTACTTTAGGACACTAAATAGAATTATATTGGTAGATATTTAAAATACATTAGAAGTATATTGTAAGTGTACTGACTCTTTCCAATTGTTTATTATAAGTATAATAAAGTATGAAATAAGTGGGTCCATTTTAACACAATGAAGTATGATTATTACTATTCAATAATTATACTTCAGCACCAATAAATACCAATGTCATACGATTTAGTGTACAAACACACAACATAAGTGGTTCCAAAATAATACACATTAAGTATTCCGCTATTTTGGCCTGGAAAAGCCACACTGTTCTGCACTCACTAGGTTATATGGAAGTAGTTATAATAAAAATGGTCCATGCTGTGTCTGTCTATAATAAGTGAGTCTAATTTTACCACATTATATAATGAACTGATCTCAGCCCACTGGGGGACCAGTGAGGAGACAGGCAGACAATCCTACCGTTCTATTATCACTCAGAAACACTTCTCCACTAATTAATCACAAACCGCCGGAGACAGAGGACAGCCACTGCTAAAGACACACTCATACTCACACACAGGAAACACAGGCACTGATGTGACAAGACCGAAGAGGAAAGCAGAACGCGCACCTCGGGGATGTGTCAGAATGCATCACACACGTCGGATTTGGATCTCATATGATTTGAAAGCCCATAATGAGTAACAGTAGGAAGGGACATGGCCATTATTTGGCTTTTGTTCACCGGTTGCCACTATTTCCTTTGTGAAATCAGAGGAAGCAAGTGATTCCGCGCAACATCACCTTTTGAGAGCCAACAGACTGACTCACACGACTGCGTTCCCTAGGCATTCAGCCCTGATGAATCATTGGTGACTAATTGCGCTTCACTAAGACTTAATGGCTCAAAAGATTTTGTTTGGTCAGATGACAATACACTTGAATGGACCCAGTCCACAGGGGTTTAATCACCGAGCACTCAACCACTACCACGAGCAGACAGCAGATGCTGTGTAGAGGGGGGTCGTTGGTTCTTCCGGTTAATATTTAATTAAGGAGTGGCTGGGTTGATGTACGGGGTCAGTGGGGGAGGGTCCGGCTGACCAGGTGCAGAGCGAAAGATCACCTCAGAGCTTTAGGGCTGGGACAACCGAGGAGCTCTCTGGTCCTGTAGGCAGCGTCCACTTGTTACAGACCTGTGAGATCCGCTCTCTTTCACCCCTTGGCCGTGAGACAGCGCGGATCTGGAGCTCTCGCCTCAGGGGAGGGTGACAACCAGAGGTCCGTCCTTACTTTCAGCAAGTATTTGTTTGGAATTTGACTAGCCTCTTTGCTTATTAAACACACCATGTTTTCACCAGCTTCTTTACCAACAGCGCTTACCATGACCCTGGTTCCCCAGCCCAAGTCTAGGACCATCTCTTACCTACAGTAGCTACCTCTGTCCTCCAGGATCAGTAACTGGAATCTGTCCCTGCACAAACACTATGGAGCAGGGCCAGCTGGTTACTGTGCCCGGGGGTCAGCCTGGTCAATACGGATCACCTTCCTTCCAGAGGACCTATTGAGGAGTAAGGTGTCATTTCCAGTGGGTTCTATGTTATTTCTATCAGCCACGTGCACCCCCATTTGGACTGACATTTGTCTCTAAATTTTAAATAAAGTTTTTCCAACTAGTTGCACTTTTGTTGTAGTCCTGGGACACTGTTCCCCTCTCTGTTTACTTAGCATAGTGTGAATGTTTACTTAGAGCTGAGGTGGTGTGGGTGTGAGAGTGTGGGCCAGAGGAAGGGGGGATGGAGGGGACAGAAGGACCAGGTGTTAGAGTGTTAGGACCAGCCAGGAGCAGCAAGGAGGTGCCGACTGAGGAAACGGGAATGTACTTGTGTTACCATTCCACACCTCCAGACATCAGCACCATGGCTTGTAGCAGTAGCTTGAGAAACATCCTCCGCGGGGGGAGACACTACAGTCAGAGGCACTGCGGAAAAGACAGCATCTACCAACAAGAAGACATCATAATAAAAATATCCTTTAACAGTGGTTCTCACACCTCTCCTTGAGGATCTCCAGCTGTTCCATGCACTGGAGTTATTCCAGAGCAGGCACACTTGTCAACTAATTATCACTGATTAGTGAATTGGGTGTGGTAGTTTTGAAAAAATTGCAGATGTCTGGAGGTCTCTGAGGAGAGGTTTCAGAACCGCTTTGCCAGGCTATGGAGGACATGCCTTTCCCAGCAGTATCTCAATATTCTGTTTGTCCACTAGGAGGCGGGATGGAGACTTGTTTTATAGTTCAGGTGTGGTTAGACCGAAACAGGATCATTTCTCCAATGTCGTAAATGCTGTGGGATGTCCAACTGTAAATATAAGGATTTGTAAAGTAATCAGAATAGTTGCCATATTAAATGTGGAATTTAAACACAGAATTTAGCTCTATTAAGTTTATTGTTTAAATTGATGCAATCAAAGCAAAACAGATGTGTAGTTACTTTAAGACCATGTCTTTGCTATAACACAGTACGTGAATGTGATATAGTGTGACCTCCATATAGCTAAGACTCTTTCAATAGAAAAGACTCTTTCATTAGAAACAAGGTTACACCCTTGGTTCCACACTGCCCACCTGTCATCCTATAGAACCCAACCCTCCACACCCCACGTGACCATGAGCCCTAACCATCAAGCTGCAGTCCACGGATTCTTGGAAGGTCATCCGGTCTGAAAATAGAAAACGATCACCTTTTGCCCTGGGACAGCCATTTCACTAATGACCAGAGAGGCTAAGCAACCATTCGGAGCTAACACCTTCCAGACAACTACGAGAAGCTGTTGACAGCTTGGGGACAGAGGCTGTCGCTGTTGCAGAAGTGTTCTCCCAGAGCACCCAGCAACAGTAACACGGGGGTTCTTCTCTGACAGGTGCAGCTAGAACCGGTTGAAGTCAGACGGCGTTAAAGACGGCTCTGTTCTAGACACGGAGCCCCAGCTGCTACAAGGTTCGCTCGGCTGGTCACAGTGAGACGACGGGGCGCACGGCGCGGACACCAGGCGGACAGACTCTCCACCTGACACCTGAGAGTCGGCGGTTCAGGGGAAACAGCTGAGCACTGGCCTGCCTGAACGCCTCTTCTGGGTCCCGTCTTACTGAACTCAGTCAGTCAAAAAGCCCCCCGCCGGGGACTTGAGACACGACAAGAGCCTCATTACTGAGAGGTGTGGGAGAAATTGGAGTGGCTCAAGTATGCCATCGTTTTTTATTTTTTAGGGGGAAAAAAGACATCAAGGCTAATTTTATCATAGCCCCCAGTAACCAGGGAATAGAAACCAGATGAGACGGGCTGAACTGAAACAGCATCTCAGGCAGTGCATTCCATTCCCCTCTGTCTTAAAAACGCCGCCTGCAGGGGGAAAGCAGTCTGGAGTCAGGGAGGGGGAACAGTAACGCTGATGGTTTGTTTTTAAAGGAACTACTAAACAACTCATTTAAAACAGCCCCTAAAACGAAGGGTTGATTACAAAACAGACGATTTCTTCCAAATATCCAGGGGGAAAGGGGATTAAACGGGACGGCAGTTACATGGGTCAAAAGGAATGCAGGGAGGAAGTGGGTCGGAATGACTTCCACTCGAACACATTGTTATAGCCACGTTTACCAGCATCCTGTCGAATGAGAGCAGTCCGAACGAGATGCATGGCACACCCTGGGGTGTTGGATATTTACACATCCATTGCGAACCATTGCGAATATGGTCCCTAACATTCAAAACGACAGTAATGATCTGAAGCCAGTCTAATAGTGTGGTCAACATGTACTAAATGGGAGATCCTGAACTATTCTTCCTCTGGGGTTTGGACCCACTTTCAGCCACTTGACAGGAAGCAGTACAAGTGTCTGCTTGAAGCCCTGATAGACCATCAATATCGCACCAGCCAATGGCTCCAAAAGCTCATTACGCTCCAGTCCAGGAGCCTCATTCCCACGTCCCATTTAGCCCCAGAGCCACCGGCAGCCACTCTGGTAATGTTGAGTGTAATTGGGTTGCTGAGGCCATTTCTTTCTGGCCTGCGAGGCCCTTCTGTCCCGGGTCGTGAGAGAATGCTGGAGCTATGTAAGAGACTTTGCAAGTGGCTTTCTGCCATGCCACTTCCTGCAAAGCGAGGCACCTCTCATTTAAACACCCCCCTACCCCCACTGTTCGGTGGTACATTCCTGCCATAGTTTTGATTGGGTATTTATGGGTCAGAGGTCTTATTGTAGGGGTGTTAGAGAGGCTCTACTTGAGTTACGACTGAAACTAAAAGGGACACCTTGTTCTTCATAGTTGTGGTTGTTTAGACAAATCTTAATATTGGACCACCAAATAGATTAGCAACGTTCAGCTGACATAGTCAAGACCCTGGGCTAAGCAAAAGCTGAAGACTGCTGTAATATTTTGATCTGAGAAAGTGAGAAACACGTGTTTATTATTGCATACATCAGTAATGTTTATTTTACACTTCAAATGTCAGGAGTTAGCAAAACCAGATATGTTTCAGCTATGAAGACATGTAGAGAGGGCTTTACCTCTGATCCCATTTTATAACCAAGCTATTAAACCAAGTTATTAGTGTTCAGAAACTCAAATGATCCAAAAGCAATACATAAAATATACCTCTTCCAATGGGTGATTGGATAGCAAGAAAATTATACCATCAATACATTAACAACATGATTAGTCATCATGAAATTCTACACAAACAAACACGCAAAATAAAAAGAATATACACCGATCCCTTACGTAAAAGCCTCAGCCCTCACGGGAGGGCTAAGGGAATCTTCCTTGTTCCTCCACAAATGGAGATCCGTGGGATGTGCTGTAGAAAAGTTCATAGGTTAGACCCATCTTGGCCCATCTCTGTCCAAAACCATCTCTGTGCTTTAAAAACCAAGGCGTCCGTCTGACCGTGTTGTGGGCCTTTCTGAGCCCACTGGTAGCCCTGGGAGACCACCGGGGACAGACGTTCTCCCCACACAGCTGTTCCTTCAGGGCCCTAGTTTATAATGTCCTCCCACCTGTCTGGGACTGAGTGGGTGTCTGTAGGATATACCGCGTGACGATGTCTAAACTTGTCTATCTGGGCGGAAGAAGAAATGTGTGTGTATGTGTGTGTATGTCTATGGGTTTGAGTGTTGCCATACAATAATGCGTTTGTGTGTGTGTTAAAGAGACACAGGATGAGCAAGAGAGAGAGAGAAAGTAGAAGGGTGGAGAGAGGCATCAGTACATAGCGTCCTCATACATGTCCGTCCGGAGGCAGAAGAGGACGCCCCCTCCAAGCATGAAGATGGTGCCCCCCCAGCCCAGTCCGTAGCCCCAGTTGAACTCATGGTAGGTCTGCAAGACGGTTCCGTCGATGAACTTGATTGGGTAGAGGACCAGAGCGCACGCCTGAAGAACCACTGAAAGACAGGGAACAAATCCGGATAAGAATCCACAGAGTGATACCATCTGAATTAAGATAAACACGTAAGCCATTTCCAGCCGAGGTCCATCAATCAGACCAAGTATGTCTCCGTTCTCCCTGTAATCTGAGCTCTGCACTGCAAGGACCTGGATCACAGTGATCTTTGTCAAGGGAATGAACGGCCGGCTACTTGTGCAGGTAGTGGGATAATGACGAGGGGAAACTGGAGCCGTGTGTGAGTCAGGGAGGGGTGATAGATGCCACCCGAACCCAGACGTTACCCTGGGGGTCCTGTTGGACCCATCACGACCCCCCCCCAGTGTCCTCTAAATCTTGGTCCTCCTCCTGGGGTTCTCTCCCTCCCTCCTTCCCTGTCTCAAAGAACCAACAGCCACTCATTACTGCAGCCAGCCACCAGCTACAAGGCAAAACCCACCCAGCAGCCAACACTCCGTAAACAGACAGACGTACCACAGCAGCCCGGATCCAAACTCCCGCTCTCTACCTAAGAAATGCATCCTCCTTGGGTTGTCACTGAGAAATGCTCCACTTCGCCTTGCATATTTGTGGATGTCGGCCTTCATAGATCACAGCCTAATTGTCAGCTTAAAGTATTGAAACATTTTGTTCCGGCGTTTCACACGATGTACTGTCTGTGGGTATTACAGTGGAATAATAATTCTGTCATAAATGTCAAGTGGCCCACGCCTATAACCCTGAACATCCTGAGGAATATCAAAAGTTCCCAAAGTGTGCCTTTCTAAGTTGTGACGTCGCGATGGTGGTCAGGACTGCGGTGACAGAACCCCTAACAGAAAACACATTGAGTCACGCCGGAACATTCCGACAGCGACCTCACTTTCACGTGCATCCCGTGTAACCACTGCTCCGTGGTCTCCGTAGAATATGGAATGTCTGACGCACAGTCGTCGCGCTGTTACGCAGCTCCTGGTTCATCCTGTGGACTAGTCATGAAATGTTAGTGGAATAAGCTGTGTTATGAATACCACAGCACCCAAAACTATAAACTTCATAACACACTCCGGTCACATTGTGAAGTCAGCCATCACGACAAATTCCTAATAAATCTATTTAAAAGCAGCGGCGCAATCACTGTGTGGGCAATGAACTAGAGTAAGTGTCGCTCAGCCTCTGTGTTTATGTATGTATGAGTCTGCGCGTGTGCACATCTTCATGTGTGCGTTCATAGATCCTCTTCCTACTTATATGGTCAAACACCAGGAGGTCTAGCTGGGGGGGGGGGCGGGGGTTCTCATGATTTAGAGGTAACTACTGCTTTTCCTAGTTGAAACCTATGAACTGACTCAGAGAAGGGGCATTGTGTAATTTACTGAGACTCCACCTATTTCCTTCCTGCTGGACAAGACGACTGGGCCTGGAGAGGGGGGGCAGGCTGAGACATAAGCCCAAGTACGTGACTTTGTTGACAGGGGCCAGACGGAGGTGACTGGGCTGGGCTGGGTCCGCACTTCTGGCCAGCAGACAGCCAGAACAGACTCCAAGCCTCTCCCTCTGACTGGGGGCATTTACCACAGCCCCCCTCCTCTCACTAAGGCCTCTCCGGCCATAAGGAGACCTCTATTCTCACCAGGCCTGAAAGCACTTACAGAGACCGAAAGAAAACACTGCATCTCCCACATATCTCAGTGACAAACAGGGAAAGCCTCAGACATTGCATCTACCACTGGTTCAGCTTTTCTAAGAGCGACTGGCTAAGTAACTGGCTGAGGAAACCTACGATTGCTTTTATCGTGACACCTGTCCCTCAATGGACTCCAAACAGAAATCTTCCCAAGCAGAACATTTACTAAGCTGAAAACGTGAAACAGATATGTGTTAAGGTCTGAGAAAGTGCAGGAAGTGCCAATAAAGTTATTTGTTTTAATTCTAGACGAATGACATGAACAGGTTGACTCTGTTATATAACCGTGTTTTTATATTGGGGAAGGTGGGGCGGAGTACAACCCCAAATGAAAAAGGCTGAACTCACCAGAAGAGAATGGTTGGAGAGGATGGGACAGGTAGCGCGCTAGCAGAAAAATATTATATTTGATATGCTAGCAGAACAGTATTATATTTGACATGCTAGCAGGACAGTATTATATTTGACATACTAGCAGCACAGTATTATATTTGACATGCTAGCAGGACAGTATTATATTTGACATGCTAGCAGGACAGTATTATATTTGACATGCTAGCAGAACAGTATTATATTTGACATGCTAGCAGGACAGTATTATATTTGACATGCTAGCAGAACAGTATTCTATTTGACATGCTAGCAGAACAGTATTCTATTTGACATGCTAGCAGAACAGTATTCTATTTGACATGCTAGCAGAACAGTATTCTATTTGACATGCTAGCAGGACAGTATTATATTTGACATGCTAGCAGGACAGTATTATATTTGACATGCTAGCAGGACAGTATTATACATGTATTATATCTGCTGATACAAGCGATGTTGTTTTCAAGTGGATGAATTGGTGAAAACTAGCATTTACGGTGAATCCTCAAACTTAAAAAAAAAAACATATCCCAATTCAAATATGCATGGAGAAGCAAAACAACAACATCTGTGTTGTTTGGATGTTGGGGGACTACAGCGCCCATGCTGAAAAGAAAAAAAAAAGACCGGTTCTAATTGATAGAGGCGGCAAAGCAAAAATCTGCCGTGAAAATTATAACACGTCTGGTGAGTTGAGGCCCTAAGGCTGTGGTCTCTGCTCCTTCACTGTTTTCTGACCACAACGTATACTCACTGCCCTACTGCTGACACATACGGATGCATATGCACTGACATACACATACTTTACTTTTTAATAACAAGAACAAAACATAAAGAGTTATCTGTTATAATATTTGTCCCTATATTGTTTCCATTGCTTGTCCACTCTTTGGAGGTGTTATCTGGGGATGTATTGTTTGCAATTTGCAGCTGGTGATTTTATACGGCGATGTATAGGTACCAATTTGAAGCTGGTGATTTTATATGGTGATATATTGGTAGCAATATGCAGCTGGTGATTTGCTGCAGTAGGGTTCAAAAAAATAAAATGTTTATTTGTTTTGAACTACTAAGTTACAGGCTTGCACTATCATTCCTGCATGGGCCCTTTATTGTGTTTTACCAAGCCTGAGAAGAACAGATAAATTGGGAGAGCGTGAACGAAAGACCTGATCAATTTAAATGGGCCTATTTATATAACAGACATTAATCTGGAAGGTTAAAACTTGAATACTAAAGCTTTGAACCACTTAAAGCATCCATTAAATCAACATTTTAAAACCCAAACTGGTTTTCCAGCAGACCAATAAGAATGGCACATCCAGCTTTCAAATTAGGGCTTTTTGCTGTTATACAGATTAAAACCAACCATTTTCTGTGGATTAAAAATGGAACTATGTTTGAAGTAGCCTCCTTTGTAAAGAAGGCAATGCGGAGTTAGTGACAGTTCAAATATCATCATCCAGAAGGAGCAGAGCAAATACTAAAGCAAAGTATATTGACAAAAGACCAGACTTTGAAGTCACGACTGTACAGACTCTCCCAGGAGGCCACGGAAACACTAGATCATCTCTTCTGATACCGTCCACCGATGGCAATGTTCTGTCCGGCAGTGGCTATCAAATCAGAACATCAGATAGAGGCTGGACCTGAACACTGTACTGTTGGGGGACCTGAAGGACCACACTCAATCAATAGGAAATATAATTGTGCTCTTAGGTAAAGTGTTTACATTGGCAGGAGTATTGGCAGATACACTACAGACGGGGAGGTTCAAGACCCTTGAGAGACATCACTGTAAAATTGAGGGATGTACTGCTAAAGGAAATAACAAAATGATAAAAGACTAGGGAGCATAGGCTGACCAGTGGACATCAGAGGATTGTAGCTGAGGTCACAGTGTTGTTTAGGTTTTCTCCCATTAAGGGGTATAGACGTGATGGTAGGGATTGGAGAGTGGAGAACAACTTACAATTAAATACAATTCAAATAACATAACGGTGGTGGGGTTTCAATGTGATCAGAAAACAAGATTAAGAAAGAAAATTAGAAATTACGCAAGAAATATCATCTGACACTTTATGTCTGTAATTTCAAACTGATCTCCCTGTCATTCAAAAAATTGTAGGGGAACAGACAGTGAGAAGAGGGAAAGAGGGACCTGAGAGAGACAAGGGGAGAGGGAGTGGAGAGGGAGTGGAGATAAAAGAAGAGGGGTTGGAGAGAGAAAAGGAGAGGGAATAGAGAGAAGAGGAAATAGAAAGAGAAAAAAGAGGGATAGAGAGAGAAAAGAAGAGAGGGAGTTGAGATAAAAGAGGAGAGGGAGTGGAGAGAAAAGAGGAGAGAGAGTAAAGAATAAAGGGGAGAGGGAGTAAAGGGAGAAGAAAAGAAGAGGTAGAGAGAAGAAGAGGGAGTAAAAAGAGAAAAAAAGAGGGATAGAGAAATGCACAGGGATAGAGACAGAAAAAGATGAGGGAGTAGAGAGTAAAGAAGAGATGGAGTAGAGAGAGAAAAGGAGAGGGAGAAGAGATAGAAAAGAGAGGGTGTAAGGAGAGAAGAGGGGGAGTAGAGTGCAAGCAGAGAGAATTGTGGGAGAAGGATTTTTTTCTTCATGGATATTATCCATAAGGGAATACATTCTTCTCTTCATTGGTAACTGTGCAAATTCTGCGGCTGCTTTTTCTTGGCACACAGCAGTCTGCTTTCTGGGTTTCACAGCAGATCCCTCGCCGCAAAAAGAGTTAGCTCAACCCCAACTCCCCTCTCAACCCCCCCATTCTCTCCCTCCCCTGCAGCACCCCGGCCGCCTGCCCTCTCTCTCTCCCTCCCCCTCGCATTTCGGTCCCAGTGTCCATTCAGCTTTGTGAAAACAACTGGACTATCTTCCCCGAAATGTGTCTGGATGGAGACCAGCGTTCATGGTGTCAGGGAAACCATTATACTGCGTCTCCATCCCCCAGAAGAGCTGAAGTGGTTGTCCTGATGTGCGGTACAGTGTTTCCTGTGTTGGGTTTCTGTTGGTTTAGGTGCGGCAGACTCACCTGCAGTGAACAGGAACACAGCCACCGTGCGATAGTGCCGTCTGTGCGTCCCCCGGCACAGGGAGATGACAGCCACCAGGAAGGCCACCAGAGTCACGGCAGCACCGGCCAGCAGGAGCACCAGCGTGGCTACCTGCCAGTCTGAAGGAGGAGAAACTTGTTACAGAGGTTGCCACCCAAAATGTTGTCACACGGTACTCCTCTAGTTACTCACTCACTCACTCTGGACTTCTGGGTGGAAATTAATGGATTCCTTCTGAACTTATACCAGTGAACACAGACAAGCAGAAAACAAATAGCTTACTGTTTTGTGTATGTAAATGTCTGGTAAAAATAAAGTCCCTTATTTTTAAGTTCACTACCATACCCAGTTCTCTCTCTCCAGTATTTGAGACTGTAAAGAGAAAGCTTGGCCCACATAGCTACTTCAAAGTAACTTCAAAAGAAACTACTTGTTGCCTGATAAATCAAACCCCTCCTGCACGGTCATTCACTACATTTCAGAGGGATATTTCCATTGTGTTTGTTTCGGTGATGCCAAATTATGAGGGGTGTTTGTACAGAACAAAGTCAAAAGCAGCTGGGCCATTTCTAACCAAACACAGTGACATTTTATAAATGCTGATTTTCTCATGTCTGTTCTAGCTCTAGCCCAACCCAGCATCAGTGGCCTTGGTGTAGCGTTTGGTGACAGGATCAAGAAATATGGGTAGTCAGGCAAGCGTAATGGAGCATAACACCTTCTAGTGATGGGGAAAAATATTGCTACAGTTACATACCAAGATGCTTTGTTTGACAATATAACGCATCGTTTCCACTTTATCACAATGTTATTTCTGCTGTAGTTGGTTGTACCTGTGCCAAAAAAGCAGCATTTCTCGTCCATAGCTTCATTCTCTGTCTTCTCCTTAACCAGGGGACCAAAATTTTTTTTTACCACTTTACATTCCATGAATGATCAAAACCCTTTTTTTACTGCTCACTCATTTCCCTCTGCAGCAGACATCTGCTGAGCAATATGTTTGCAACATCAAATCACAATAAAATCACAATATCCCACTGCAATACATCTAGAATAGTGAAAATAAAGAGAACCGCAATATGTACCGTGTCGGCACCTGAGTACCCTGGTAAAACGGTCACAGTCCCACACCCTTTATGTCCACCTCATCTGCCTTTGCTCTGCCCAGGCTCTTGCTATGCGGACTCGAGCCGAGGTATAGTGCTCAGACCCAGCGCACGGTTCAGTTCTCCCTCAGGTCTGTTGTCTCTCGGATGGCTGGCTCGCCTCGGAGAACCAGGAGAGGTTCCACTGGAGGCAGCTAATGAGCTCCATCTGCCCTGTGTCATGTCTATCTCAGCCCCTCAGGCCCCAGGCCGCTCACCCTATTGTTTCCTGTAGTGTTAACCCCAGCACAGACATAATGAGCTCTGCCAGGCAGTCAGTTCCCTCTCACTGCCCAGGGACAGGCTCATCTCTCAGGACCCGCCTCACATTCAGCCCCCCATCCCTCTCCACATTCCACCAGGACAAGAGGGGAGCAGACTGAAATGGCCCTGCTCCTCCTCAAAGGTTGTGTGTGTGTGCGGTAAGAGTCACCTCCTGACCAAGCTGTGTGTGGGGTAAAGAGGCACCTCCTGACCAAGCTGTGTGTGCGGTAAAGAGGCACCTCCTGACCAAGCTGTGTGTGCGGTAAAGTGGCACCTCCTCACTGAGCTGTGTGTGCGGTAAAGAGGCACCTCCTGACCAAGCTGTGTGCGTTAAAGAGGCACCTCCTGACCAAGCTGTGTGCGGTAAAGAGGCAGATACTCCATTGATGCTGATGCAACCTTTTTTTCCCTCCCACTGAGAATCAACTACCACACAGACCAGGAGAACAGCACAGTGACAGCATCCCATTGATGACACCGTCCGTCCAGGAACAAACCCAGAGGCGGAAACAGCAGAGGGCGGGAGGAAGGGAGAGTGACAGGTGTTTTGTCTGATAGAGCGGGACCAACAGGCTGGGAGAGGGTGCGGTTGGCTGGGCACCACAGGGGAGGGTACAGATCTGAGACAGGTGGTCCTATCAGAGCGTACAGCCGGGGTTAACCTGCCTCAGCTGAACAAAGCACCTATCTGGTGTTCATCCCTCGGGTGGTCTGAGTCTTTATGGCCTCTGTGTTTGGCTGTGCTCTGGGCCTCGAGGCCCATAAACCTGGCTGCGGTATTGTCCCCACAGAGGCTCACCCTACAGGTAAAACAAACAGCATGTTCTGCCCCAAGCCAAAACAGCTACGGAGACACAGAAAACAGTACGACACCTACAACACAGTTCAGTAGCACAAAATGATAACATGCTGAAACCACAAACGGATATAATACATCCCTGACTCAACAGATGTTTCTATTTGCTCTTCTTATGGCTAAAAGGGAAGTATCCTTATGGGACTTATCCCTCCTGAACACGTGACTTAGGCCTTAAGTCCTGAACCTTATTGGAATGTGTGAGAACATCTCTTCTTATAATTACCCATGAAATCTATCTATGTTTGGGCTTTGCGGCCCCTCTGTCCCCATCCCCCATTGAAAGAGAGGGAGAGTGAGAGGGGAAAATACTCTCACAAAAAGAGATAACAAAGCAGAGTGCCCTGTTCGCCAGAGGAACACACCCACCTGCATTCACAAGGCTTACTGAGGTCAATAAGCCTTGTGCACCCAGATGGCACGTCACATCATGGGGACACGTCAATCGCTCAGCATCGAACTGGGCAGGACCAAAATATTGCCCCTTGAACGCTAATGTTGCAGTAAACACGCATCTGTAGTTCGGCACCGAGAGCTAATGTCGAGTAAGCAAATTACAGTACATAACAAATGGTCCATTGTTTGATCTCTTCGTCCGTGATGTACATAGAAAATCAGCGTCAATTCCAGGCATTTCTCTACTATAATCCGAATGCTTTAGCCCATGCATTGTCAGTCTACCCATCTGAACCAGAATGAATCTGAACGTGCATAACATTTGTGTAGCCAGTGTAGAACTTAGACAACAACATAGATAACTGTACTAGATGACCACCACATTCTATGTCATTGCATTGTTCTATCAGGTTGTACATAGGTTTTTAAAAAGTTTGTAATAGATGCTGGGCTTTGGGTAAATACTAAATCACATTTAGTTCATATAGTTAAAGTCTTTCTCTGCCAACATAATGTACTTCTTTTACATAGATTATTTTGGTAGTCTAGGATTAAAATACATTTTGACGGAAAACCACTTGAGAAGCGTAGAGAGGAATTTGAGAAAAATCTATTGTTTCTTACCAGAAGTAAGTGTTGAAAGGCATCTCCAGCCCGACTCTGTTTCAGTGCATGATTCCCATAGCGACAAAGAAAACCGTTCTGCGGTTACCCAGGCGGGACTCAATAACGCTACGATGTCCAGACACAACGCCAGAAATACACAAAGTAAAGCAATCAGCTTGAACGGCCGGAAAACGTACACTTCGTTTACAGACATGTTTTCATATTAGTTTGACTTGGATCCACGCGTATTTTTAAATTGAGGAGAAGAAAAGCTGCGACAACGTCCCCAAACACCCTCAGGTCCGAAAGTTCAGAGTCGACTACAGCGAGTTGGGAATGGGATGCAAAACCTCAGAAGTCCTCTCCTCCCCGCGTCTTGTGCGCACATTAAGCTTTACTCAGATCCCGTGCGCCCCCATCTGGTCAACCGACAGGATAGGGCATATAATGTCAGTGCTTGTGTTGGCATTTTACTGCGGAATTTATTACACTACTGTTAAGAAGGATGGAAATAATCGAGCCATCCATTTAAGAATCACGCAAAAGTATGATTAAAGACCAAGTCACTTTGAAGATCATGGACTAGTGATTATTAGGTAAACATATCCTAAACCTCCCTACAATCCTCTGGCATTTTGGTGCAATTGACTTCTGTAGCAGCAGGCCGACTTAATGACGTGTGAAATGTCAACTGCAGTGGACTACCCCTTTAACCCCAATTAAGTCTGGAATCTTATTTTTTCCAGCACTTTTTGAAATGTATTTTAGCTTTCTTATATTCCACTTGCTTTGGCAATGTAAACATGTTTTTTCAAACCAATAAAGCCCCTTACATGTTATTTAATTGAGTGGGCATTGGGCATTTAATGCTCCCTGTCTGTGAGGGAGGTGTTGCTTCTCCAGAAGACTGGGAGCACAGACAGACTGAAAGGGATAATTTGGGATTTTGTCCTTCATCTAACTCCCCAAAGTCTGACTTGTAGCTAAAAATTCTATCTGTATCAATAATGAAAGAGATCAGAAGTAGTTTCCTGAGCCAATGCTACCTAGTGTTAACAAATGACTGGAGCTCTACAGGAACAGCTAGCAGTTTCCATAGACTTCCAGTCATTTGGCAATAGCTATTTAGCTATTTAGTTTTCTAATGAGAGAACACATCTTCATGCTTGTGTTATTGATGTGAAATGGCTATCCAGTGTGAAATGGCTATGTGCTGATTTGCGCCTTGCAAAAAGGATAGCTGGACAGTTGAGAAAGCAATGCTGTTACACACTCAAAGAGCTTCAACATTTACACTAAAATAGTTTTATTTAGGTAAGCATGATTTATAATGAAAAAACTGTAAACTCACAAGATAACTTGGAACCCTTCCCGCACACATACCGTCTGGAGCTGCTGAGGTGAAAACACACAAGTCTTGCTCATCAGTAATTGAGACACATAAGCTATGATTTAGATGGTCAAAGGACAATTCCTGTTGTAATTTAGTGGTTGTTGTTAGCGAACAGCCACATCAGTGAGATATGTTAATAAATGAGACTTAAGAATATCTGTTACTCTAACTGACAAAAATGTGTTTCTTCATAAAATTGTTCACATACTGCACCAAAATGATCTAATATCAATCTGCCAGCCTGTCAGCATGTTTTCTCAGAAATAGCTCCTTTTAATCAGGTGTTGGAATTGCAGCAAGTGTCAGGAGGAGGCCACTGTGAATTGTAGAAACACGTTATAATCAACAGCAAGTTTGCCAGCTTTAGGTGGAATGTATTCAACATTATGTGGACGGCACTTGATAGCAGCCCTAACTGTATTCTGTACTGTTTGATATTAGGTTTGACTGGCTGACTCAGCCTCATCCTTAACTATAGCATGCTACCTTTCATAAATATTATTAAACTTGCTGCTTATTTTTTATCAACAAAACTCTGCAGCTTTGGGAACGCAGTGGTATTCAATATTTTTAAGATTTATTTTTATGGGGTTATAGTTACTTTTTGTTCTATTGACATCAGACATCAGTTCATGAAAATAACAATATATATATATAAATGACTAGTACCATGAGGGAACTATAGCTCTAGGGGCTTGGCTCCCTGCTACCACTGACTTCCTTCATTGTATGAATTGAATAAAAGATTGCTGGTGCACGGTGGACCGCTCAGACATTGGAATGGTTTTGGATGAGAACCTGAAACAAAATACTTTTCAAACTAAGTTTTTTGGCAATCAGATGAAAACATCATTACTGATTCATGGCACATTTAAATGTACATGTATTTTCATTAAGTTAGGCCTCCACTAACAACACCCATTAATGTGCACGCATGGCACAGAAATGAAGTCCTGTGGAGAAAAAAAACTATGGAAATAAAAATGCCAGTCAAAATTATTTGTTCTGGTGCTGGCTCTGATCCACGACTTCATCTGACTCTAGGGAAGTAGATAAAGGGCCTCATTGTCAAAATCATGAATTATCCCATTACACTTGGAAAATTTGAATAATTTGATTTTCCTTTTGATTTCTTGGGGGAGTTGATAAAAGCTGACAATACAATGGAAACCACAATACAATGGAAGAGGAAAGTGAAAAGTCAAATAATAATAATCTAAAAATAACTCGACATATAGGTTACAAAATGTAATATTCAGCTGCAGGGGAACAAAATATTACATTTTAATTTACTCATTATAATTTCTCTTTTAAATTGAGTAGGCCCATTGATTAGGCCTATCACTATGACAACGCTAACCCCCCATGCATCCCTATTGTCTCAAGACAATATTTTATGCTGCATCAAGCAGTCAAAACAATCAGGCAGTCAAAACAATCAGGCAGTCAAAACAGGACAAAATTACTGAAAGATTATTGTTGTCCAGGGTCAGGGGCGGCGCTAGGGGGTTGCTCATGCAACCCCAATAATTGGCAAAGCAAAAATTGGCATAGCAACCCCAGAAAATTATAACCATCATTTTTGTTTTTAATTTTTATTTGCAATATTTCTCAATGCCATTCTTCGCAGATATATGTCCCCCCCCCAAAAAAAAGATGTTAAAAAAAACAGGTCGGGGGTCGGGGGGGTCGAAACATTTATGAATCGTTCTCATCTGTAACCGTAAATATTACAATATATTTACCATATTCATGCCTGGAAGAATCTTGAAATACGATTTCAGACACCCCTAAAGTGGACCATACCATTTCTTAACCTTGACGTCAGTTGAACATCTTGTCTGCCCGCCTCACTCCCAACGTTGCGTTGGCTTTTTTTTTATAAAAGCACCTACTACAATGGATAAACCGGAACTACGAAGACATTAATTCATTCAAGGTTTGGCGATACATTGACATTTTGACTTTATGGCAGAGAATATTACACGGAAACACGGCCGTAGAGTCAAAATGTCTGTGTATCGCCAACTTTATATTGAATGAATGAATATGTCTTCATAGTTTCAGTTTACCTGTTGTGATAGAGGGGCTTTAATAAATGACACACAAAAGATGCTTGAGTGACGTACTGCAAATTCCAGAGCAAAAGTTGGACAGCTGTTGTGCTGGTAGGATGTGTTGTGATGCTCTCTCTCCCTTCAAGAGAGTCCCTTGGTTGAGCTAGCATGTTTAAAAGTAATTTATTCTGGCTTAAACTGCATGGAAATGTAACGATAGAAAATTGCTAACGTGTTCATAAGTTTTGCCATTGGTTTAGGTCGGCATAAGCCGCCGTTCTGTTAAATCTGTCGGAGATGTCCCCTCATTTGCATATTTTCTGACTTGGTGTGTGCCTATGGCTTGGCATTTCAGCCCAGGAGAGTCAACCCAAACGTCTGTGGTCAATTTTTTAATGTAAGACAGATTTTATAGAATCTTTTGCATTAGGCTACTTTGAAGACTGAAACATTAGCCTAGCTACTACTTAAAGGCATAGACCACTCATAAATTCTGCCAAATTTGTCAGCTGTTTTCCTACCCTGAAAATAGTCTAATAGTCTAAGTAAGGAAACAGCTGACAAATTTAGATTATTGGGAGGTCTATGCCTTTGTTAGTCAAGCACAGGCCTAGATGCTGTATGGTCATAACACATCTGCCTAGCTCTTAGGCATGTTGATAGTGTCTTTGGTTCTGGTATTGTGTGGGTTTGTTTGAGCAGAAATTATGGTCTGCAGTTGTTGTGTGTATGTGGGTCTGACTTGCTGACAGTTTTGCTCTAGGATACTTTGTTGGTGACCCCTGACTAGTAAAGTTGTTGTGTGGTATGTGCCCCATGAGTTGGTGTTGGATTCATCATCATCTGCAGACTGCAGACATTACGTTAAGCAGAGAAGTTGTAATGGCTTTATTGACTCTATCTTATGAATAGAGCACTGTTCTTCCAAAACAAAATGACGTTTTTCCTCCATCTTTGCTTCTTTTCTGATATGTTGCAACTTAGGTAGGAACTAAAAACTTTCAAAAAATGTGTTCTATCCAGTTTGAAGAACTAGTGAAACCATGCTAAGCCCGCCTTCAACAAGCCTGTGAGTGGAGGTTTATTTGAAAACTAACATCCAATATAAATCTTGCTGCCGAGAATCAGCGGTTCTCAGCAGCACTTTTTTTAATAGGCAAGTTTCCTGACCTCCAAGGAGGCCAGACGAGATTGGAGGTGTGGCCTCGTGAGACTAAAATTTTGACCTAACTGGCTATACTGAACAAGCAGCTTTATGCAAAGTTAGGTTTAGGCAACACCTTGACGAGTTTTATTTTTACACTGTTATTTCGGTGCTCAAGTGGCAGAGAATGTGTCCATGCTCATATATACAATTTATTATCCAAACACAATACCCTCCTTTCAAAGAATGTGTCCTCACACACACATCTGTGGATCCAACGTCTGACACCTTTTTAACAGCTCTGTGCATTCTAAAATGAAAACAGTAAGAAAGATATACAATCCAACTTTACATATGTACTCTTTGGGACTAGGCCTCTGGAGTGGATTTGTCATTTTTTTCAACTCCATAATGGTTAATGAACATGGTTTGGCTTTTTCAGTACCCTGCAGTGTAAATAGAACTCTTTTCTTGGCTATTATTGAATACGTCATAGCAGAAAGAAAAATATATTTTTGAAGATGTTGAGAAGTGGGCTTTGCTTCTCTGACTGATGCATTATTGAGAGGGAGAGAGTGTGAGAGGCCATGGAAAAACCACAATGATGTAGAAACATCATCATCAGACAATGTTCTGGACAGCGCATATCCTGGCTCAAGAGGAACCCCCCCCCCCAGCCTGCCCCACGCACACAAACGCATACGACCGGCATCACTAGCACAATAGATACAGTACAGGGCTGTACATTTTTTTTCAGTCGCATACAAGGTCAGTGCTTCTATTTTTTTTTACGCAAGACATGAATTCTTAAAATGTCGCTGAGGGAGGCAACGTGTAACGCGGTCACGACAGTACGCAAAAATACTACAAAATGTGTGTTATCCTTAAAGGTAGAAGTCCGTTTTAAATGCGTTAAGTAAATAGGGGACTTACATGACTCAATAAATGAGTGACGTAGGCCTACCGATAGCCGTGAATAAGGAAAACGCGATGAGCGCACTCACAGGCGTGACAGAAAACCGCGCGCCCGTGTCCTTATTACGCACAATCACTCGTACAATTCAATATGCTACTACCGTGTGTATCTTCCAGACTGACCTCTGTTCACCAAACCGTTTGAATTATTTGGATATATTGCACATTCAAATAAATTACATTTGGACTTAGCCTTTATCGAGCATTGCGCGACTACAAACCATTCGTTCACTTGAAAACCGGAGTCTACATCTTGATGACAGCACCCTAACATTAACCATGATGAATGACCAAATAATCTGGAGGAACTTTCTTACCCCAAGCCCTAATGGGTTTTCCAAAATTGTATTCAACTCCAGCGACGAGCACATCTGGACTACAACTGTAGCGCAAATAGGACGTCAAGACCATAGGCTACCAAGTTTGTCGACATACCTTGGACTTTTTGTATGTTTGCTCTTATTTTTGCTTGCCATGTTGATCGTGATGCTCTACCGAATGAAACATAAAATTGCACCGTTGCCCTCGGAGAACGCTGGTCATACCGAGATGTTTCCAGATGTTGAACTGGCCGCAGTGTAACAACATTCCGATCCCACTCGGATCCGTCGTCCAGCCTCTTTGAGCTGATCGAATCGAGTCTATTGTGTTGTGATTTACATGTTGAAACCTGACAGATACTTCTAGATTTGAAAAATGTAAGCACTTTTTGGGGCATGTAGATTCTATTTAGATTTCCAGGAAAATTTTCTTGAAAAGAACATCCTTTCATTGGCAAAACCAATGTTTTGAAAAGATTTTTCTTTGATCTGACCTCGTAAAACAATTGAAAACGTTTTATGTTCAAAGTACATTGTTGTAGCTGCGTTAAAGATCGAATTGTCATCCAGTTCTGGAGCGTTGAAGGAGTGGCAGTGCAGAGAAATCAGAAAATATTGACATACTTGTAACATAGGCTACTTTTCACTATTTTGACACAAACAGTCTCCACATCTAACATTTCAGACTTTTCTATGTAGATAACCTAATAGTGTGTTGTTTACACTGATATTACAGAGTGTTTAAAAAAACCTCAATCTGTTAAAAGAGCATTTATTTATTTTTATTGAGTATCCATTCAGGGTTAAATTGCTGAGGTGTTTGCATATTTCAAGTGCATTTTCTGTTATGTTTTAATGAAATGCTTAATTAATGCCACGGCAGGAGATTAACATTCAAATATTCCTATATTATTCTCAGATCAGTCTGGTACCTGAGCTAATGGACCCGGCCTCTGTGCTCAGGAGTACATGAAAGCTAATTGTGGCAGAGAGGGAGTTCCTGGAACTGGTTGGCTGCCCTCTTATGATGAGAGTCCGCAGTGTCATCCCCTCACTCCGGAAGCCCGCCCCTCACCTGTAGTGTCTCCTGCATAATAAGGATCCACAACAGCAACGGGCCCAGTTGCTTTACATGACACCATGCCTGATACGATCAGTAGGGGTCAGACTCAAGGCAGGCTGGAACACAACTAGAGATCTGTCTATCTGAGGTGCTGGTTTACCCATGTTACCATAACAACACTGTAAAGGGTTACTGTGAAATTGACAATAGCTTAGAGGCAGCTTGTGACAAATACAGCTCTGTATTATTGCATATTGCAGTATTCCTGCTCTAATCTGAATACGTGTCAATGCATGTGCTGTGTAATGACACAGTCAAATACTGTAAACTGATGGTATTATATTGTAAGAAAAGTAAATGCTACTCAATTTGTTACATTCATTGAGGGGAGGAGTATGTATTCATTAGTGTCTTACAGTAATTACATGAGATTTGGGTGGCCAAGTTTGTTGCTAGGCTAAATGTTTACACATTAATACACAAATATAGCCTCTTACAAGCCAAGTCTGAAATATTTTCATGAGCCAGAAATAAGAAGACCATGCACCCACTAGTGGTCGAAATTATTTTGGTGCTGTAAAGAGACAGTACTGTACTGTATCTGCTGAGTGGAATTACAGTACCATTTGAAACACAGCCTACCGTCATGAGCAATATTTACAATATAAATACAGTATAAAACAGTATAATTTCATTTTCTGCTACAGTGAGGATGAATGTGATTAAGAACAAAGCCAGTATTTATATGAAATTTGACTTTGAATTTATCCTGGTTGTTACAACGGTTACTTTGCAGAATGTTTGTACGTGCCTTCTTAAATGTACAGTTGGTCTCTCTACATCTGTGTACCGTCGGCCCCTCTGGATGAGTGTGTCTGGTAAATGACATACATGTAAATGCAGTATTACAGTGTGGGCTCCATTTGCGCTGATCCACGTGTTTTCCTTACCGATGTGTGCAGCGTCTTTGTCTTTCTGTGACCCCCCATTGGCCTGTATCTACCTGATGTTACGATGTCTTTTCGTAAATAGTCTTTTTACATTCCTACTCTTGGAGCACATCTGCTAATGGTCTCCTGTGAGTGACGACTGTACTTTAAGTAGTAATAATAATAACAGTCTTTCTTAACTCGATACATTTTGAAATGTCTTTTTTACCTCACATGTCTGCTACTGAGGGGCCTCGTTGTACCACAGGCTCCACGTCAGGGTGTCCCCATCAAAACGCCAGCGGAGTCTGTATCCACATCACAACCACTGCAACCTCACTCCCCACTGTGGGCTCAAGGGGCTTTGTTTGCTGCTGCGGTGAGCTTTTCTTTCTCTCCGTAATTGCTCGCCCTGCTCCCTCGCCCTGTAGAGATGCTGAAGTCATCAACTTGTGACGGAGCAGGGAGCAGCTTTGGCCGGAAAATGCTCAGGCCGCTAACATGACACCCATTTTCCAGGTTTATAGAGAGGAATGAAAACCCTGGAGATGCCGGGAGTGTGACCGCCTAGTTATACTAAGACCCTCTGTTGCCGGTGGCCAAATACAGTCAGAATAAGACATGGCTGCTGTCAGGTATTCTCAGGTGGCAGCCTGCCGTGACAGATAAGGACCTGCCCACATGAATAGCGCCAGAGCTTTAGGTCAGTCTAGTGACGCTTGTTCGCCTACACAGATTTTGCCGGCACACTTTGCTGCGCCACTCGCTTACTATTGAGTTATAGTCAGGTTAAGATGTAGTAGTCGTGTGTATTTCTTTCTCTTCAGGTGGTTAGACAGTCGTGTGGATGGATAGGATCACACACCCTGGAGACATCTGTCCACTGGTTCTAGCCAGTTATGTTAACAGGTTTTCAGTGGGTCCTCCTGCCCTCCAGCTGAGGTGGGGTGCTGTTATGAACCTTCACACCAGGGGGAACCAGCATGGCTTAACTCATAGGCTCTGGCTTTATACCTGTACCTCATTCACCAATGAGGCTCAAAAGATGCAGAAATAGTCCTCTCTCAGTTGACAAAAGCATCAACTCAGCACACAGCTACCCAATTTCTGCTACCTGATTTTTGTTCAGTAGATGCGTAGCAAAGACAATGAAAATACCAAGACACAATGATGTCGTAATCATTGGATGCAATGTCCGTAAAGGGAAAAAACTGTAATGTCTGTAAAGGGAAAAACCTGTAATGCCTGTAAAGGGAAAAACCGGTAATGCCTGTAAAGGGAAAATGTAATTGCTTGCATCTAATATTTTATCTGGTACAGTAGCAGATCAATAATAGATTAAATTAATCATATTTTGCCGTCTGTCCTTCCGATAATAGACCGTAATGAAAAAGTGAGAGCTCAGTGCGTGTTTCTAGGTTGTCCACGAGGTGGCACTTTAGTCTCATGGTTATGAAGTCAAGCAACACCAGGTATTTCTGATCTTCTGCTAAATTCCCAGCAGTAGAAATCTAGTCTGAGGAAAAAATCGAACTGTTCTGTTTTTGGTCCACATATATGAGGGATAATTGCTTTAGAAATTTCGAGATGGAACAGATATTGGTGAATGCATCATTCTTAGGTTTTTCTGGGATTGACTGACAAAATTATAGTATGTCTTTTTTTCTCGATACCTTTCTAAAAGCCAGTCATTGTTACAGCTATTCCAAATAGCCAAGCTTTTTAAGAGAGTACAGTATATCGACCATCTTTTTGTCCTTTGTCTTTGGGTACTACTATTTTATTGTGAAGAGGGATGAGGCAAGATGTGGCTGGGTGTATGGAGTCCTAAGTCCTCGTCTGTTTGGTCAGTGAGGACAGTTTCTAACTCACCTGAGTTGCCTTATCGTCAATTTTTTGTGTTTTAATTCCTGTCAAACAGACAGAGAACCATCTCGTTAGACCACGTCTGTCATTCAAAGAGGAATGACAGTGTGTTTATCCACTACCCACACAATAACGAATTTTCTGTGGTGAAGCTTTTATACTCCGCCAGTTCCTTTTATGTCCCACTGGGTATGAATACACTTTTTTAAATTTCGGCAAAGCTGGTTATCCCCCGCTGAGTGACTGAGGGCAGTCATTTGTTGTGGAATCTTTACACTTTGCATAATGGCTATACACTGTTAAATCACAGATCATATCTTTGCGGTTAATCAAAAACAAAATTAATCTGTTTAAAGAATCAGACATTACCAGTAAAAGATAATCCATCCAAATCAAGACCACCTAAATGTCAAAATGGAAAGTTAGGATGTAAGGGGAGGCATGGACACAGTCTAACAACAGGGTGCCAACCCTCTGCTGCCATAATAGCGGGGTACTGTTTGGCTCCTTTTGTCTGGCATCTCAACTGAATGAGGCACTCGGTTTTGTTTTCTCCAGCTGCTTGCGACACACACAATCTCACAGCCTGGATCACGTATCATGCAGGTTAACCTGAAATTCAGACTTGTTTTGTGCTACGAATTCCACTCTGTAATTCATCTTATGTTCAAATGGACAAAGTCGGCTGGTCAGTGTGGAATGTAACTCTCACTCCTATTTTGTCTGGCAAACAAAATGAGATATGATCAAATCAAATGGAACTTTTCTTACATAAAATGCATTTCATTGTGCTTAACTTGTGTAAACAAAAACGGTGTCTGTTCAATGTCATGAAACTAAAATATATGTAATTAATAATAATATTAACAATGATGAAATAGTAAAAACAATGATTGAGAGACCATGATTTAATATTCCATTTTAGTTTTTGAGGATGTAAGTGGATTGTTGGTGTTGGACAAAGCAGGACACTTACCCTGAGGGCTGTTTCATCACATCCCATTTTGGGCTAACATTATATATTGATTGTTGGAAATGCTGCTGTACAAAAATATTATTTGAGAGCCTACTTATGTTTCAAACTTACTTAAACGAACAGGAATCAGTTTTGAATACTACAAGTCCCAAGACCGTAAGATGCCTCTGGCTAAAAAAATGTTAGTCAAAAGACTCTCTCCGTCACGTCGTAAACCATTCCCCTAAAGTAGTCCAAATGAGAGGCTTTCAGTAAGTCTGACATTCAGTGGGTGAAATAAGTTACAGACTAATACCACCCCTGTCTGTCTGTCTGTGAGGTGCTGCCAAACTGCCAGCCGAAAGGGGGAGAGGCAAGGGGGTTCCAGTATGAGGCTGTCCCATGGCCACCCTAATGCCCGCTCACTTTTGATGCCTCCTTCCCCAGCCAGCAGGCAATGTGTGCTGTCATCCCTCTCCAAACCGCTCATTAGAGACTGGGCTCAGACAAGGCTACTTGTTACTGTTCACAAAAGGTAACTGGCTGTGGTAACCATAGTGATATGAGAGAGGATAAAGGAAATCCAGGTCATGTATTTTCCTTTAGACCCAACCTCCTACGTCGCTTCTTCCTCCATACACACCCACCAACCAACCAACATCCAATGTGATTGCATCTGCGCGGTATGACAATGCTCCCGACGATGTCTGGCTTCACATTCTCTCCAATGCCATTCGCTTCAACTGTTAGAGACACGCCATCTTTGTTTTTCGTAGAGGGTAACCAGCAATGAAAAGACCCCAGTTCAGGGATGGCGATACGTCTCATGGGGGAGATAGAGCATATCCACAATGTGCCGTGTCCAGAACCAGAAGCTCCGCTTCGTTTTCAGCCAGGGAATGGGAATTGGTCCTGGGAGTCTTCGGCACTGCAGAGTACAAACAAATAGTTAGAAACTAATCCAAAATGAATGGAGGGATTGGTTTGCGTAAAATTTCCAACTGATTTCTGAGTTGGATACAGTAACACGACAGAGGGTGAAAGGTGGAGGGAGACTGAGAGACGAAGGGAGATGTGGGCAGCAGTCTCTCATAGCGGGAGGTGGATTGAACCTGTCATGAACTCGTTTTTTTCTGCATTCATATGGACGGGGTGAACCAGGCTCTAGTCTCCACCTCACTGACTGCACAGTCTGGCACCTCACAATGCTGTAACATCACACCTACACACACACACACACACACACAATGTATGGAGCACCTGTAATTCACCAGATGTGATGATGATGTGATGATGAGTATCTTTTAGGGAGAGGAAGTACACCAGCTCCCCACTCAACAACCTCCTCTAACCTCCGAGTGTGTGACTGATCTCACCCCCGTGCCTCCTTATGGAAACCCCTTATACACCTCGGCATGAAAATAAACTCACATTACACTAGCTGTACGTTGGGGTCCCTTTTCAGCAAGGCTCTGTGTGCAACCAACTTCGAACCTCCACGGACCCTGTTTACCCTTTGACCTACTTGTTTGTTTGTCTGAGTCAGACCACACCTCATGCTGATGTCACTGAGTGCTCTAGAGGAGCTGACTGAGCTGGTCAGAAGCAGGAAGGGACAGGTTGATGGATCTGTTTGGACGGCTGCCGCTGTGATGAAAGGCTTTCTAACAGCACTGGTAAGTTTCCCAGAGTCGCATTAGCTCAGGCTTTCTATCCACAATGAATTTAATGTTAATGAGCTGCTGAAATAGAGTCAATCAAATTCACATCAAAGCGATCTTGCTGGTAACTTTCATCATGATGAGATTCATTACCGGCAAGTTTGGACTGAGAACCGTGGTGCATGATGGGTTATTAACATGTCCATGGTTCACTGACTGGCTGACTGACTACCGTCTGGAGATGATGATAATATCAGTCTGATGAACATACATGCAGGTGCTCCTTCCTAACCCTCAGTGAAAGATGAGTGATCAGAAACCATATCTATCTTAAAACGCAGCCATCTCATCAACATTGAAATACAACACAGAGGGGATTTACATTACTTAAAAGGCAACTAAGCTGAGGAAATAGTAAAAAACCGGTCGCCCCACCTCTATTTTGTCAAAAAACTGAGGGATAAGCCTGGAGAAATGAAACCACTCTCGACTTCACAGACTGAGCTGTGGTGGCAAGAACGAACCATTCATCATAGAAATATGCTATTCATGTATGAAGGTACACTGTCAGAAATAAATATCTCCAAAAGGGTTCTTCAGTTGGACAGATGACTTTTTAAAAGAAAAATAACCTGATTAATTCCAGGTAGAACCATTTCAACACAGGAAAAAAGGGTTATCCCGAAGAAGCCTTCTGAGGGTGTAATTTGATGATGCGGGTCTGTCCCACTACTTTAGTATTTGTTTTGTTTTTATTTACAAAATAAGGAGGGGGGGGGTCAAAAGGCCAATGGCCCGATTTAAACCTATGGTAATTCTGGAATATGTCTGGTGAGCATTATTAGTTACAGCAAACCTCTTCAACATAAGTTGAGGCTTCACAACTGTTTTCTAAATTTGGAATGGTTACTGAAACTGGACTAAAACAAGCCTGTTTTGGACTCTGATCGGGTAGAACATTTGTTAGTAAGCTGATACACTATCACGAATTTACATTCAACTCAAAAATAAAAATAGCAACTGCAGATTGCCGTTTTGATATTCTTGAAGAGAAATTGATATGCATATTTGTATACTATGTAAAACACGTTAGGTTTTGTATGATTGTATCCTGTTTTTTCTCAGAAAGACAGCTATAAACTAACTTCTCAAACTTCAGTTTAACTTGGCTGTAAACTGCTATGGTACCCCCTGTCAGCTGAATGTTTCCTCTGATGGTGTCATTATGTACGCTGGACACTTGACCAAAGCGCCCTGAGGTTTGTTCAGACCAAAACTGTCACCCAACACTCAGAGTTCCGACAAGTCCCATGGGTCAATGGGTGAAAGCCAGACCGTTGCCTTGTTTTATGGCACTCTGGCTAGTCCTTGTGGTAGTTCATGGAACTGCCAGCTTAATTGTGGATGTCAGCTGGTTGCATGAGCAATGTGATAAGCAGCAGAATGGCTCAGTGAGCCGATACATCTCGATCTTCAACTCTCCCTGGAAATCAAGAAATTGGAGAAAGGGGGAAAATGTCCTCCATTTCTTTAAACAAATACAAAATTGCATTCAAATATATTAAGCCTGTAATAAGAGGGTGCTATACAGCCAAGCAGACCTAGCTCCTGCCCTTGTGGATTTCTTTGTGTGTTTAGCTAGCATGGAATCAAGGACTATAACTATGAATTGCCAAACAGAAAAACCTTGACTGTTTCATTTCTGAGTTCAAAGCTGCAATTCCCCTGTCAGATTTCAACCCTTTCTTACAAGGGGAGGGCATAGACGTTCTTTCAGAAAGATAGCCAGCTGAAATAAAGTGGTGATTAAATGCATAGATGCATTTTCAACAGTAATTAGCCACAGTCTAGATAAATTGGGCAGAGAAGGAAAATTGCTATTGTTCTAGAATTTAGCTGTGTTCGCTAAACAGTCAGGCAGTATATTTGAGTACATGTGCCAGAGGAACAGAGGCTGTGTTGCTGTGGACATATGTGGATCCTGATGTCAGGAATCCCCTACTGGGTCTCACATTCACTATGTGGTCTAACCCCCCTCCACCGCGACCCCACCTGTCCCCTACAGTTCTCAACCGGCCAGGGCCATGCTTTTCTCTGCCTGGACATCTGCCTCCATGACCCATCGTCTGTTTACGTCCTTGTCAATCCGTTGTCATGGCAGCACTCCTCACCAAGATATCATGCCCCTCCCCGTTTATGTTCCTTTTCTCATGTTTCCCAAATCACTGGCTGTGGGTTGGTCAATCTCAGAGTGTGCTGACTTTCTGTTTCTTGCCTTTCACAATGGGCTGTCGGTGGTCTGGCGTGTTCTGGAGCTGCTTCCCTCCGGAAGGAGATACAAGGTCCCACTGTTTGGTAAGAATAGGAGCAAGTTTGGTTTCACCAACCATCAGGCTGCTGGACACCGGGCCAAAGAAAGGATGTTGGTCCAACAGTACACTGCAGAGACTGACTGATTATGGATTATGCATTCATTTATTATTATATTTCCGGTGGTTTCCATGTTGAATGCAGCAGCGTGTATTGCTTTTTTTTGTATTTGTATGCTTGCTTCAGAAAATGTCAATGAATGTACAGTAATGGGACAAGGAAGTATTTTGTATCACACTTCCCACTCCACCCCCATCAGAAAAGCAGTAGTGCCATCTGAAGAGCTGCTCCCTCATCCCGTCCACTTGGAGTCATATGAAAGAGTCTACCATTCCTGTTAAGCACATTAACAGCTAATTTTCTGAAAATAATATCTTAATCACTTTATCTTTATCAAATTGCTAGTTGACTCACATGTTGAAACATTAGAGGCACAATAAGCAAGAAGCTCAAGGCAAACACAAGCTTAGCAGTTGTAAATGCAGTGAAAATGATTGGAAAGTGAAGACCAAAGAAGCCTAATCCACAACAGCTTCTGAACAGTGTTCAGTTTGGCTGAAGCATTGTGTGACACCACACCCCGCTGAGTGGCTAATGTCAAAATCTGCCCCCCTTACCGTGCCCGCCCCCCAACCAAATGTACCCGCTGCCCCTCCTGTCTGAGGCCCTGTGGTCTGCGAATGGCGGGCAGCCCCTCTCAGACAGCTGAGGGAGGTGGTGAGGAGGCAGCAGTCATCCTGAATTAGACTTATTTGTGACATGCACAGGAGAGGCTACAGAATGCTGCAACAGCTGAGTCCGAAAGTGTGTCTTTTAGGCCTTAGAGGAGAGGGCAGTCAAAACTACTACCAGTAACCAACGTTACTGTATGTTGGCTTTCTAAGGCCGCTGATCTTATTATCCATTAATAAACTGTGTCCGTGCGTTTTCAGAAGAAACTGATATGATTTCTGGAGATGTTAGGTGCTCTTGAAACAAAATATCTTTGGCAGAGGAAGCCTTGTGAACACTGAGATTCCATCTGTGATTTAAACATGAACCATTCTCTGTATCTACCAAAGAAACACAATGGATAGAGAAACAAATGAAAATGAAAAGTGCCAGTATCAGAGAACTTGAGATGGTTAACATTGCCAGGTTCAACTAGCTGTCTCCTGTCGCAGAGGTGGTTTATGTTGTATGGCATAGCCACAGGTAATGCAGCAAGATAGACTGGAAATTATTTCCTGAAAAGTTTGCTGGCGATCTTTCTTTGCCATATATTGCAAATGCATATTTGATTGAAATTATCTGAACCCTCACTTTATTCCAGCTGTTCAAATGGGCCCTGAAGTCCCCTGAAGTCTCCAGTCATAGTAAACCCCATTAATGTTTGGTAACCCCCTTCAGCTGCAATAACAGCTTTAAGTATTTTGGTAGGTACACGAAGTGTAGGAGTGATTTTGGCCTATTCTTCTTGGCAGATTTGCTCCAAGGTGTTCAGGTTAAACAACACTTGTGGACGAAATAATAAAATAGTGCCACAAATTCTCAGGGTGATTGAGATCAGGACCTTGACTGGGCCACTGCCAACCATCATGTTATTGAGCCACTCCAATGTTACAGTACCTTGAACTTGTGCTCATTATCCTGTGGAAATGTTTATTTCCTCCCAGGCTTTAATTTTTTAATGGACTGAAGCTTGTCTTTCAGTTTTTCTCTATATTTTGCTCCATCTATTTTTCCATCAATTTAAGATGCCCAGCCCGTGCTGATGAGAAGCACTCTCACAACATTAGTATTAACTGCAGTGTTGGTTCCACTTTGAGTGTTGACGAAAAAACTATCTTGGTGTCATTTGATGACAAAACATTTTCTCACATCGCACAGCACAATGCATTCACATGGTATTCTTGAGAAACATCTTCTTCTCAAAACTCGACAGTTTTATGCAGACCTCTTGATACGGTTGACCAGTGCACCATTACTCCATTCCCAGCCACTGAACTCTGTAGCTCCTTCAAAGTGATTATTGGCTTCTCTCACAATTGTGCTTCTTGTTTTAGTACTGACTTTTAAGAGACAGCCTTTTATTGGAAGTGCCTGGGTGGTTTGATGCAGCATCCACTTCCTGAGCATCCACTTCCTTTGATCCAACTGTGTTCACTGGGATATCTAAACACTTGGACATTATTTTGTACCAATTTCCTCTATGAATTTCCATTACTTTATGTTCAACTTTTTTAAAATGCTCTTTGGACTTTGATTCACAGCTTGACCAATGATCTTTAAATAGTGGGCTTTTAATCCAGAAATATGACAGCAACTTTAATGGTTTACAGCTGAAGGCCAATAGTAAACTGTTCATTAGGGCAACTTCTTTCATCTGTGTGAACTCAACTGTGAGCTTCCACAGAACAGGTCTTGAATACTTATGCAAGCACCATATTTCAGTTTTTATTTTTTTGTAAAATATTTTCCAAGATAAAACCAATGTCACCTTACAATAATTGATTTTAAGTGTTAGTGTTTTAGAAAAAATATTAAACAGGTCAACATGTTAATATAGCACCTGTAATTCAGTAGAATTAGAGAGAGTTGGTTAGGATTTTAATACTTATACAACTCACTATCACCTGGGCTACTCCTCATCCTTGCACTGCCCTATCAAAGATGCGACCAACTTCAATATTTCACAACACCATACATTGTAAAGATACATTGTACTTAGTCATGAAGTGACAAAAAATCTTGACAGCCTGGTCATTTAGTATGACATCAGCAACATTAAATTCCATAGGGACTCCGATGGACACATTCTGATGGATGCAGAATCTGATGGTGAGCTGTATCATTACTGACAGGGACAAGAACCTGCTGTGGAGGTGCTGGACTGACACCACATTACTCCTCTGTCAGTGCACAGGGATTTGTGTTGTCGACTGGGCCAAGACAAACATTTGACTTAAAGAAGCTGTCCTTAACTTCAACTCTGCAGAAGCAAGATTGGGCAGATTGGATGGATGCATTGAGGCGTTTAGGTTTTTATCAATAAACCCCATAGAGGCCCAGCATCACAATGTCATTACTGATTAGTCTCATAGTGATTCACTCTGATGACTTTGTCTCAGTTCACTACACACAATACAGGATTTGAATAATTACAAGTTAATATAAACAAACACACACATGCACACATTAAACACATACACACACTAAATACAGGTTCTTCTAGACACCTCCACTTGCAGCTGATTCACTGTGACTGGACACTATGTGACTGGTTTGGATCTATGTCCACAGTCAAATTGCAATATTTGGTTAAAAATCAACACGAAGAGAAAGTGAATCCTTAGAAGTCAGTAGGATTCATATTGACATTAAGGCTAATTGACCGATTTAAAAAGAAAATAAATAGGCGTTCCAAGTTGTATGTAGTGCCCCTCACTTATAAAATATTTTTTTAGGAGCACCAGTGCTACCAATGAACATGTTTATTATATGTAGAGCCTTACACACGCCATGTGCAGCCTATGTACAGAGGGCGGGGGACTGCAGCCCGGCTATACTGTTTCTTCTCATAGCCGATTATCTGGGGGGGACATCAGCTCATAGATATCCTCTACTTTCTGTCTAGCAGTGTTGTAGATTTTACCTGCATACGGCAACACTTCTACACATATCCGAATGATATATAAAATTCGGTTAATCATGACACTGTAAGATTCCGAAAGTAAACCTTACGCAGCTTTGAAAAGGTTTACGTCATCCTTTTCTGAGAAATACCCCAAAATACCGGTCCATGCTTTTGCCATAGGGCGGGTTCTGCTTACGTCGGCTTTAGGACCCAGGAGTGCAGCCAGTCAGGTAGGCACAGCTCGTGGACTAGAGAGGCAGACAAAGGCAGAGAGAGCTCGTGCCGCTATCCTGCAGCATCCACACCCACCCACTTCACTAAACGCGCTCCAGCACTGGTGAGTAGGCTACCGTTAGGATACTTTTTATATTTGTCTTTAACATTTTTAAATTCCAACAAAATAAAATGTCAGTATTTTATTTCAGTTTCTGACAGCGTGGTGAGAGGTTGTTTTGAGTATTGAACAGTATTGTTGAGGATTGCTTTAATTGTAGGCTGTTAAGGCTGTCAGCTACGAGCAGGTGGTTGTAGGTATGCGCGTACCCGTTGGTAAAAAAACGACCAGAGCTCATCTGGATTTAAGCTATTGCCCTTCACTGTTCACGTGGACTGCAAATGATTTATCAAGTATAGGAGAGGTGGTCCTGAAAAACTTTTTGTTCTCCCTTTTTAAAATATGACTTAAAACCAGCTCAGACTGGCTTAGTGTTACTAGACAAGTCGCAGATCAGATGTGATTAGTGGGTTTGAGGTGACATCATTTAATGTCGGGCGCCGGTCGTTAGGTTGAACGGTCCGTTTTCCTCCATGGGAGTCTGTGGTGGTGGGGATGGTGGTTCCATAGACCCAGCCTATCTGTGTGTGCAGTTAGACATGTCACTGTCGCACAATAGAACTATCCGCCTTGCTGCAAGCAGCACTGGGCGAGTTTTTCATGTTCATCTCTGTGTTGTATTCATGGTATGGGTGACACATTATTGAGGATGCCTTAAGAGTAGAGGTCTGGACCTTATGTGGATGGCCATTTAAATATTTCAGGAGTAAGGGGCCACTCCTGCAATCTGATCCTTGATGACAGGGATGCACTGGGGTGAGTCATTGGTACAGTAATAACACAAGTATTGGTAGATACGTATCATATTAGTGTGCTCATACATGACTGCAGTATTAGTAATAGTGCAGTTGGACATAGTTGTTTCCCTGTGTGATGTTGTATTTGTAGTAGTAGTAGTAGTAGCAGTAGTATTGATGGCGATGGGGGTGTCCCTGTAAGACAATGAGCTGTCCTTACTGATGTCATGGGGAGGTGGTCAGTGATTTACCTCTCTGTCCATTAGGGGAGCAGATGGGCAAGGAGCCCCTGTCTGTCAGGGGGAGCCCCACCCCCCATAGCCCATCACACCCTGGTCCCTCCCTAGGTACCACCCCCATCCCAGTCACACGCGTCCCAGGGCCTGTCAGTCGTAAAAACCTCTGTCACCCTCTGGGCTCTGCTGGCAGGTGGGGGGGTTGGTAGGGGAAGGGTGGTCTCAGCTACGTCCCTGTGTGGGGACAGTGTGCTCCTCTGATTGTCTTCACGTGCGCAGGGAGGGATCAGGGAAGGACAACATATAAATCACAATCAGTGTTTCACCATTTAAATCGGTGAGCTTCCTGGCCTTTGGCATTGGGGCGTCGCCAGTCTCACACAATCACTGTTTAAGAAGAAACAGGTTAACTCAGTGCGGAGGGTCTCACCCGGGCAGCTGAGCCGTGCGTGGGCTCTGGAGAGTGTCGGGAGATGGGGCCGGGGGTGGTCGAGGGGTTAGGCTGCCTCCGTGTCTTTGTCTGAGGCCATGAAGGTGTAGTCACCGGTCACAGCCACTAGGTGATTTGGCAAGGAAGTGTTCAGGCTGTAATTGGTAAAGCTGCTGCAATCCTTGGCTCAACTCTGGAGTCTGTCTGTCTGTCCGTCTGTCTGCCTGTCTGTCTGGCAGAGATCAGAGTTAGTGATGTCACCAACTGCATCCTCTTGTCTATGCACGGTCAGCAGTGGCCGAGATGGGCTGACTGTATTGACATAAAAATGTCACAGCCATTAAGTTGCAAGTTGAGATGGGTTTAAAGTCATTAATGTGTGTTAAGTCTTTATGTGGCCACTATAAAGAACTCCTCTGTGCTGCTTTGTAGTCAGAGGTACTGTAAGCCAACCTAGTCCTTCTCCGCGTGTGTCGCCAGGGCTTTTTGTGCCAAGTGGAAACTGTGTTGAGCAGGGACATATAATCGCTGCTCTCGGGAGGAGGCCGTTTATTTTAGATAGGGGATTGTAGCCCTGCCGATAATCAAAATGACAAGCCCACATCTAACACCTAGAAATCCAATAGTTATCTGGCTAAATATAGAGCGCGGGGTTTATGTGGTATTTAAGAGCTGTTTCAACGGCATGGTGGATTGGGGCATACAGTTCTGGAACGTGTTAGCTTTTGTCACAGTTTAACGCACTAGTTCTGTATTGATGAGCTGCCGAGCCATTGATCATCTCCATATGAACACTGGTCAGTGTTCACTGTAGAGGGTTTTTAGGATATCTTTGTGGAGTTAATTGGACCGTGGTAGCAGTTTGTATCAGACTGAAGCAGGCAGCAACTCTGTAAGACTGTCAGTCAGTCACCAGAGAATCAGATTTGTGATTCTCCCCCTCGAAATACTACTCTTAAACACAGGCCTGGTTCTGCGGCGCCTCCAGCCTTGTTCTAATACTGCATTAATTTGGCCGACAAATCTAATTCTCGACAGGAAGTCAGTGCCCTAGGGGGCGCTCTACAAGAACAATGCAGTTCTTTTTGTTGTTGTGTGTGTAAGAGGGTGGGGGGGCTTGTCCTAAGATGTCATCCGGAAGAGGGTGGTGGGATGTTTCGGGGGTGCAGGGGCTGCTGTTATGTTTTTGTGGGGTTCTCTCTGGTTCTGTGGTGTGGTGTCCACGTCAGGAAGGGGATGTGGTCTCTGATGGGTCCCGGAGGACCCAGTGGGCTGTGGGAAGGAGGTCAGACTGCTGGAGATGACTCATTTATCACACGTCATCTCCTCCTGCCGCCAGCTGCCACACCTACTGCCCTCTTTAACCCAACCTACTGTGGCCCATATAAGGGTGAGGGCCATATTGACAAATACTTTGAATGTGAATAATGGGCCTGAAAGCGTATTGTATTTGAGTGCTTATTGATCGGCGGGCTTTAGAAGAGGCTTTTTTGTTTTGGAGGGGTAACCGTGTGTGAGGGGATATTGATGGTTTAAAATGAAGGGAAGTGCATTGTGGGCATTGTGTAGAGCTAGGCCCAGAGCATAAGAGCCTGTTGGGTGGCACAATGGAACCCAGGACACCCGTATCATGGTGGGGCCGTTTAACCAGTTACGGTAATCTGAAAGCATGGCTACAAATCCTGCCACGTGTGCCACGTTCCATGCAGGTGCGGATGAGGTTGGTCCCGCTGCAGCTGGCGTCATCCGCTGGCCCTGGATCGTCCGGTATGGCTGTGTCTGTGTCGTGCCACGTGGATGGGCTCTAGTGCAGTGAGTCTTTGTTCCGACATGGGGCCGCTAGCATGAAGCTGTAACCATGCGAACGTCATTGTCTTTCGGTTTTCATCTGATACAGAGGAATTCGGTTGGTTTTGATTGGATCACATGGAGAAGGCTAATGAGATTCATTAGAATGGGGGGTTCGTGTCGCCGTAGCGAAGCAACCTGCCCCTCCGGAGTAGAAAGACTCGTAACGTGTTTCTTTGTCTGCTCTGCCGTCGGCCAGTTTCACTGAAACACTCGCTCCGCTTCTGAACGCCCGCCACCCAAACAACTGTCGGAGCGAACGGACAGGCTGGCAGTCTGACCGGGGCGGAGCGGGATCCTCAGCATGCCCTTGGCAGGGTGTGGCTCAGATGACCTTCACCACGCCCTCTGCCCTCCTATGGCCCGCAGATTGTTTTGACTGGCGAGATGTGAGACACGGCGGAGTGGCACAGCGAAGGCTGCTTTCTGCCTGTTCGGTGGCTAATCTCCTCATTATTCAGACTGCCTGTTCCAAAGTTCCAGTCCGAACTGGGTAACAACAGACACATCTCTGGTCAGCCAGCCAGCCCCTCCCACCGTGCTTTCTTTTCCTCACTCTTTTTGCGGAAGGGATAAAACAGAGCAGATGTTAGTGGAGGGTTTTGGCAGGCGAGCACCGTGCTCTGCATCTCACAGAGACTAGCTGAATGCTGTATCCGCAGTACAGATTGTACACCCTGAAAGAGACCATTCCCTCTTGTCAGTAGCTATTTAATCTACTAATAGACACCAAGTGAAGACCCTCTGTGAATGAAATTAAATTGTTTTTCACTGTCAGCAATAGTGTCATTTCTCCCTTTCTGTGCTTTTGTATGCTCTTATTTTTTTACGCCGCCTTCTTTCCCAAATGAAATCAATGTTATTTGTCACATGCATCATTAACAACAGGTGTAGACTAATAGTGAAATGCTTAGTTAATGGCCCTTTTACAAAAAGGCTGATAGAAGTAACTAAAAGAAGATATATAATATTAGATAACCCAAAGTTGGATTGAATCACCTCTGTCTTCAAGAAGGCCCGGAAGGCCGCACTGAAAATTGGTTGTATTTCCACATCAAAAAGCCTCTATTAATCTCTTGTTGAATTTTCTATGGTCCCTGACTATCTAGCTTTCATTTTGATAATTGTCAGGCGAATTTGACCCAGTGAAGAATCTGAATCAATGTACTGTAGGTCTATTCAGTATCATTTGAAAAAAGTATTAGTCATGAAAATAAGCCTTTTTAGTTTTCATCCCCAAAACATTGTAAGAATGTATTTTTCATAAAAACGATTATATTACCATCATATCTTCATTCATTCCACCCACGGGCCAGATTGACTCCTTCAACGGCCGTAGTTTGACATGTAGAGGATGAGTAAACCCTAATGAGTGTGGCGTCATCATCCCAGATGGAGGTCAGCCTAGTGACTAGTGACTAAGAAATGATCCATTTCATGTCAACGAATAACACTTAGTTTTATTCTCCCTCGTCCAAGAGCCATGTACTGATGGTGAGGAGGTGGATGATGGTAGCCACACATCATCCCTTGTTAGCCTACTCATAGAATCACATGTGTGGGACGATACTCTGATACGGATGCGTCCACGCTTCTTTCTGGCATTTTTATTTGTCGAAAAGCAGAAATGAGGTGAAACGTTACCATCGTCCTTCGCTTGAGAGATATACACTGCTCGAAAAATCACATGACACATATCAGTTCGATACCGCGGCTATAATAAGATGACAGTGGGATGTACTGGAATCAGAATCACACATGCTGGAGCTTTAGGAAAGGTTCTTGTTTCCCAGCCTGTGAAAAACACCCTAGTCAGACCAAACAACTGCTCATCTGAACAGACACTTTTCTCCAAAGTTCACACATGCACTGAGTCTGGCTGCTTAATAACAACCGCTCACCGGCCACGCCTCACTTCCTCTTTCAAGGGCAGGCTGAATGTAGGGCAGGACACAGGCAGATACAGAGTACAGGTGGAGCAAGAACTGGATATGTGTACAACTGGTGTAATGATTTAGTCCATTTAGTACGTTCATGTAATTCTTTTGCAGCTGAGTTATTTAGCAGACGGTTTAATCAAGAGAAACGTACAGGAGGAATTAGAGTGAAGTGCCTCGCTCAACTGTGCATCACTCTACTAAGAAAGGGTTCCTAGAGGATCTTGTAGGATTTCTTCATGATAACTGTAGGGGAACCTACACAAGTTCCACAGTATCCATTCTGTTCCTCTGACATGAAATATTGAGGCCGCGTTTAACTAGAGAACTTTAAAAAGGAGGACTCTGCTGCCGCTTGGTCATGGCAGAGCGCATTGTTAACGGACGAATGTACAAACAAGTCCACCCCCCATATAGAGGGGCTGTCGGGTTAACACACCCCTGCATGTCTAGGAGGGATAGATCTAATCGATAGTGAGGGTCTGTAATTGATTGGGCTTCTCTTCATCCTGTAGAAACCAAACACCCTCTGGAGAGACTGGGCAGGAGGGTGTGATGTGCTCTATGAGTGGGCTGGAGAAGGAACATGATATCCGCTGCAAGGGAATTTCAC
Source organism: Esox masquinongy (assembly GCA_016801175.1). NCBI lineage: Eukaryota > Metazoa > Chordata > Actinopteri > Esociformes > Esocidae > Esox > Esox masquinongy. The sequence goes on along the minus strand of JACXGI010001072.1, from coordinate 17,333 downwards.
AGCAGCTAGATGCTGGAAAGTTGAGGAATTTATTTACCACTTTGGTGCTTTGTCATCGACATTCCTGCGAGTTCATGTGTGAAAACAGATTCATTGATTCACCTCAGCTCTATAGGCGTTGTATACAACAGTAAGAAAACTAGGGTTTCATTAGATGCAAAACAAATGAAATGCCTCGCCTGACATCATTGTGAGTCATTGTTTTATTCCTTCCAATGGCAGACTCCCTACGGCTCACCAGCACCCATCTACCACGGAACCCCCGCGGACCTCTGTTGCCATGGAGCTGGACTTCGGACATTTCGACGAGCGAGACAAGCCCCGTACCCCGCGGGGCGGGCGTATGAACGGCCTGCCAAGCCCCACCCACAGCGCCCACTGCAGCTTCTACCGGACCCGCACCCTGCAGGCCCTCACCAACGAGAAGAAGGCCAAGAAGGTGCGCTTCTACCGCAACGGGGACCGCTACTTCAAAGGCATCGTGTACGCCGTGGCCGTCGACCGCTTCCGCACGTTTGACGCCCTCCTGGCGGACCTGACACGCTCCCTCTCCGACCACATCAACCTGCCCCAGGGAGTCCGCTTCATCTTCAGCATCGACGGGATGCGGAAGATCACCACCATGGAGGAGCTGGAGGAAGGTGAGCGGACGTTTTGGGGGGAGTCAGGTCACGCTTGCAGACGTTAAGGGGTTGAAAAGTTGCATAGGGGTTTTCCGATCGAGCGCCTTAAGCGCTCCTGGGATTGGGAGGAGTGAACGTCTTCTGCTCCGGGATTAGGTTTCTGTCTAGCCTGCTATAATCTCTCCGCATTAGATATGATAATCTGACGGTTTGCGGCGGAGCTGCGGGCGAATGCTGTGTTGGTTTACACCGGTTTCCTCCGGAGGCTTCAGCGGAACGCTGGTGGTGAGTGAACAGCCAGTACTGTCTTGCTGTTCAGCCTCAATAATTCATACCGGCAATTCACTCAGTGCCCCGGAAGCCACAGAGCAGTGGTCTGTGTGTGCCTGGAGCCGAGATATCATAGCATCAGAACATCAGCAGGGCGAACTCTCCCGAGGAGGAAAACCTCCACGCTGGCTTAACAGCCGCGACTAGGACGGCTTCGGTCCTCCCCGGGTCTTTTTGAGGAGTGGCAATAATGACGCACGCTACTGTCATCCCGATCCTCGTCGTCCTACGTCGCCGCCCTCTTCCCGTGCCGTCATCCCGCATCGTTGCGTCGTCATGGTCACTGACATCCCCGTCGTGGTCGGTGTGGTGGACGCTGCCAGTGACCGGTAAACAGTTTCCTCATTGACGTGCGCGGTGTGCAAGTAGGCTGCTGCTCTCGTCGCGTGAAACCCGACACTGTTATTACTGAGGTTTTTCATCCGGCCAGTAACTCCCACAGGCATGTACACACATGGAATTCTCCCCACCGAAGTGGAGACCAGAGTGTTCCGGCACTCGGAGCACTTGGCAGGATCCAAGGCTGTGATTGCAGGAATTAGAAAATGGTTCCCAAGCGGAGCACGGCGTCCCTGTGGGATCGTCCCTCCGGCCTGCTGGGGCGGCAGCCATCTATTCCGTGAGCGGACAGACACGGTGTCGGCCCCATGGTGTGCAGGAACTTCTCCTCCCCTCATTAGGGGACTCTCCCGCTTTTGATGCAGGGTCTTCGACACTTTTTAGTCATATATACAGGAGTCGTCCGGACAGAATATCACGAAAGGCTGAGGGATCTGGTGGACATCAATTACTCTGTTATATTAACCCCCCCTCAACAACTGCTATGTTAACCCGGTCCATTTTCCTCCTTCTGATTTGAATGCTCATAGTTGAGATTGCAGTGGTTCTGTAAGTGAAACAGGCTCTCAGAAGAATGATGCCATACGCAGTCTGAGGAGGTTGACAGATAGGTGGGACAGAGCTGCCCTCCTTCCCTGGGCTCAGATCACACAGTTTACAGCCCCCTGAGCCCTACCCCCTAAACCCTTGATAGATATTTTACATTGTCACATCCAACTGTATTTATGAGTGCACTTGCCCATGCAAGATGGCTATAGTTTGAATGGAATTGTGGATAATATTAGAGGTGTACATTTGGGGAACGGGGCAGGTCAACACTACAATATTACAGGCAGGTCAATTTGATGCCCAAGAAAATTGTGAAAATCCTTGGAACTATTGACCTTGACCCCCCCAGTGTGCAACACAAACCTATGCCCTCGCTTGCAAAGTGAGCAAATTGTTCAGTCATCTCCGTCAAGCTCAATCAAGGGCAGAGGGGGAAGGTTTTGTAAATTAGACCAGCACTTATTGCCAGCACATGGCAATAAAAACTGCATCTGGTTTCCATGGGGATTCCCCCGATGGAAAGTGGCCAGGGTGAGTACTTAGGGCCTGTCTGTTTTACAAGTGGAGTCCAGTTTGTCTGTCTCTCTCTCTGAACATGAGTTGGTTTTCAGTACATGGAGAGGAAAACAAGAGGCCTCCTTTATTAAATTGTTGTAATGCTGATGTCTGTCTGGAGACATAGATCTTATTGGGCCCTGTTAATAGAGTAGAACTAAATCATACTTCCACTTAGTGTTATTAAACATTTCATCTGAAAATAAGTGGCTAGAAGTAGGGAGATACCCATACCAGAGGTATAAAAATTGCAAAGTAAAAGTGCTTGTGAAGGAAGTTCCTGAATGACCTCCCTGTACCTGGCAATTTGAGCATTAATTAGGAACTTCCCAAACCTGTAGAACACAGACAAGTACTTTGTAATTTTACACCTCTGCTATGTTAATTCAAAGAGATAAATAGTGGAAAATAAATAGACTGCATGTTTAGACTACAACCACAGAGGAAGAAATACAGCCTGCATGTTTAGACTACAACCACAGAGGAAGAAATAGAGCCGACATGTTTAGACTACAACCACAGAGGAAGGAATAGAGCCTGCATGTTTAGACTACAACCACAGTGGAAGAAATAGAGCCTGCATGTTTAGACTACAACCACAGAGGAAGAAATAGAGCCTGCATGTTTAGACTACAACCACAGAGGAAGAAAGAGTATGCAGGTTTGGACAACCGCAGAGGAAGTGCAAATACAAGCAAGGACAAGTGATACCCAAGGAGAGTTGGACTAGGTGGTGAGAGGGACATGGGGTTTGGAAGGTGATAATAGATAATAAGTTATTGTAGTTACATAAGTGTGATTTCATTATGCTCTCCTGCTTTAGGTTGACCTTTTCAATAGTAATTTCTACCTCTGGGTTTATTGCCTTGTGACCACGCCCCTTAGAGTAAGATAGCCATGTAACCTTATTGTCAACACTCTGATTCAATTACTTAGTAACTCTTCCTGTCAACTTGTGCAACCTGGGAATTCACTGTTTCTTGCCAGTGTTGGTTAAGTCTCCCTCAACGCCATCTGCCCAAGACTTCTTCCTGTCACACTCAACTCCCTGGGCTAATTGTGCTGTCCACTTCGCCCCACTCCGATACACCACCAACCCTGCTTCTTCCTCTCTGACACATAACCCATCAGCCTTTTTATTTGTCTGTTTGGGCATTTTTGGCCTGAATAAAAAGCAACACAAAGCAACATGTAATTCCTCTGAGTGTTTGGCAGAATTATTTTCCAAAACGCTTGGAAGCCCAAGAGTTTTTTTTTTTGGAGGTGTGAAGGGGCTGGGATTATGCAAATGACACAGAGATTAACCTGTCTTAATTTGATGACAATGAGGTGATCATCTCTTTCATTTGATCTGTTAAGGAAAGAAGAGCTGGGCGTCAGGGGTGGTGGTTCGTGGCGGGGGTGGGGTCTTTGTGTAGTAAGGGTGTGTGGCTTCGGCCGGGCTGAGGAGACAATGTATAGCAGGGAGAGGGAGTTTGCTTTCGTGTGTGTGTGCACGCGTGTATGTGCACAAGATGGACTGTGTCTATGTGAAGGGATGTGAGAAGGGCAGGTCATCCCATGGGGAGATAATTAACCCCCCCCCTCTCCGCTGGCCATTGTCTGGTGCTGCGTGGCGCAGGGAGGAAGCCCCGGGTTGATGGATGTCCTCTGGGTGTCTCTGGCGCTCCCTGCCCAGGCAGCGTGAGGGAAGAGAGACCAAGCACACGTGGAGAGAGAGTGGAAGAGAAATTGAACGAGAGGTGGAAGGTATAATGAAAACCAGATAGGAGACGGGGGGGTGTGTGACTGGCTGCTCCTCTTTCTCATTCCGGTCATTAACACAGTGCAGTGTATGCAGGGAAAGGAGCCCAGACTGCAGAGAAAGGCTTACACGTTACAATATTAGCCTGAGCCAGCTGGCGCACCTCATTCCAGGCCTCTTGTCCCTACTGTACCGTACCATAAGAGTCAGGGTGCCGCAGCTCAGCTCTTTCTGACAGTCCGCCCGGATAGCAGGCTTAGGCTTAGTAGGACAGGCTGCCGTCTTGTCTTGAGGTGGAATCAGGACGTGCTTGCCTGGATGGAAGTCGAGAGTTGCCTTTAACGATGTTGCTGGGCAATTTGCCACGCTGAATAGCTCAGCTCTTTTTCCTCCATCTTACTACTGGATCTGTCAGATCTGATGAAAGAAAAATTCTTTCCAGGTAGTGTGAGTAAGGGTAACTCTCTAGGTAGATGCTGTCATAACACACTTTGAAAAGCCATCTCTTGTCTTTATGCAATGTTACTCTGGAGAGAGGCATTTTCAGATGCAAGGTTCTCTCTCATATGTGCTAGTGTAATTTATTCAGTGTAATTCGGTATCTGCATTAATATACCACACTGGATCTAAAGACACGCCCTATCATAATATCTAGCACCACATGTAAGAAAAAAACAGACGTCTAGTAGATATTCAGATTAGTATTTCGGCTAGACATTGAATATTATCTTCTAACAGCGTATTGATGCACAGAGGTAATTTTTAGCTGTGAGTTATTCATGTGCTTAGCCAGAGTCACCCTCCTTTCTTCGTGAGGTAGATCAAAATGTTCACTGGTTCTCTTGGGATGCGCTTGATACAGTAGCCTATGTATGATCATGTTTCAACGACAGTGCCGGTTGTGTTGTTACCGTGGGGTGTCTGGAGGAAAGGCAGTGAATATAATGAGTGGGCCTGTCCGTCAGCCATGTGGAGAATGGAAAAGCCTTTGCAGATTCACCCACACAGGCAGGCAGATGTGGGAGGGTGCAAGGCCTCGGCGCCCACTGACTGAAGAAGTGCTTAGGTTTGTCATATTTTAGGGGTTAGTGTTCTATCACATGATCTGTGTTATGGAATCAACTAGCTAGCCTACTGATATAACACACTTACTGAGCCAAACTAAGCATTTATGCAAGCAGCCCAGTTCTGATCTTTTCTTTTCTTCCACTAATTGTTTTTCATATATACTATGTATATACAGCATATATTTTTGTTTATAGTGCAGAGTTTTTTAATTCACATTAGATGAACCATCCAAAACAGCAGGTTTTGTGCTTAGTCCCCCATTTTACCAAATATAGTTAGACAGACAAACATTATGTACATTGATGTATTTTATGTTTAGTACTTTGTCCCATACTTTTTGCAATGCTTGCCTGAATCATTGCCTGAAGTTTACGACTCATAGACATAAGTTATCGATGGGTATCTTCCCTGGTGAGGCTCTTCCAGTCCTGTACTGCACCCATCTTCAGTGACTGCTTGTTTCAGGACGTTTTTTACCTTCATTTTGTCTTCGGTATGCAAGACGCATTCTCAATTAGAATCAGATTGGGCGCATTCTTGGCCAGTCAAGAACATTCCATTTTATTTCCTTAAAAAACTAGTAGCTTTCCAGTAGGACTCTCAGATCGAGTCATTCTGATTCATCTGCATCATGATGGCCAGCATGACTTGCATTGACACTTCTTTGGTCCTCATGTTGTCAGACACCAGCAATGTAAGACACCAGCAACAGAAATGAAATGCCTAGAATACCGACATTGGCTAATCTCTTGTGCTTGCACTAACAATGCAAACAAGTGCAGCCACCTGTTATCAAATAGCTGTATGGGCAATTGTCCAAATACCTTTGGTATCCTAAAATAGGGGGACAGTCTACAAAACATACTGTAATTTAAAGATGGTTAATCTGATGTGAAAAAAGAGCCTCAAATTAAAGCTGACAGTCTGCAATTTAACCCCATGGTCACTGTATCGTTTTAAATCCGAAGAGCTTACATTTCAAGCCCAAACCAATTCCCCCTTGCAAAATATTTTTGGGAAATGTTTAGAAATGTCCTAATAGAAATTGTATAGAGTTCCTACTCGTATCCCTGTGGGTGATTTTAAATTGTGACTTATTATGAGTGATGTCTGGTCAGGGGTTCACCTGGAAGCACAGGGTTAGGGTTTGCTGTTTGTCCTTTCCTCAGTTGTATCATTTCAGCTTTGTCCCCTAGCTACAGTAGCTTCCATCCCCAGCCTCACATTACTCATGAGATTTGTCTCGAAGCACTCTCTCCTGTTTGCAGATTCAATCGATCTTCCTCCGCTTCACTTCCTCTTTCAGTGACAGACACCATCCATCCAGCCACCGACTGGCTATCCTGTCCTCTCCTCAGCTCAACATTCCTCGCTCTCCTCTCCACCTCAGGGCCTTGTGCCGTGAATAGTAATTCCTCCTTTCCAGAGTGTCTCATTTAGCTCTCATTCACTGTCTCTCTGTCTATCGAATGTTTACCACTAGACTCTTTAGAGTGACTAAGGCTCAGGTCCACGACGACAGAGTAGAACCACAGATATGATCAGTGGGAGGGCGTTGGTACATGTCAGATGCTAATTCCGTCAGCTGAGGACCATGCCATGGTAGTCATGTGTCAGTAGGCCACTTAAAGTGCATATAGTTGAGTGTGAGTGATGTAGTAGGACGTCCAGAACATGAGATATGGCTAATTGTATTTAAAAGAAGAGTTCTAGAACAATAGCTTGAGCTAATATAGCCTACTTCAATTCCTGCTGTGAGCTATGGTGGAGAAGAATTCACAGAGTAGTATGACATTGCAGTATTTGGTAAGGGATGTGTGTGAAGAGAGTGAAGAATGAACTGATTGAGGAAAAGCCCTTTAGGGTCCTTTGTTCTTGATTATTCTATTTTCTTGGTTGCTACGGTCCTTCAATGTCATGTGTATCTCTGACGGAGCAGTCTCCTTCTGCTGTTTGATGATTGGTGGAGAGTTCACCACACAGGTCACCATTCTGCGGATTAGGTTAATGGAGATGCTCCAGCAATTACTGAAAGGGAGGAAGTAGACGTTGGTGGCACAGTGTAAATATGTGGGAAATAATTGCCAGTCTTTTGGTACAGTGTTGGATTTAGTAGAAGAGTAATAGCTAGCCTATCAACACAGTGCAAGATTTAGAAGAGAAATAACTGCTATTCTTTCAAAACAGTGTAAGATTTAGTTGGGAAAAAATGCTAGTCTTTCAACACTAAGACATAGTAGAGAATTAGCAGCTAGTCTGTAAACACAGTGTAAGATTGATTTAGTAGTGAAATAACAGCTAGTTTTTCAACACAATATGAGATTTAGTAAAGTATTATCTGCTAGTCTTTCAAGACAGTGTAAGATTTAGTAGAGCTTGTTTGAATAGTATTCCTTTCTCTAAATTCCATTTAAATTAGTTCTATCAGGGATTTTACCTGAGGATTTGTTGGTATTTTGTCCCTCATAAAAGACATGAATATAAACTGCCACCTTGTGATAGGTTAGGTGGCTTTCCTACAGGTAATAATACCTTAACATTTCCCAGTGGTTCCGATTTCTCATGTTACATCGAATTTTGTTGATGCTAATCTTTGCTCTGGGAGATGAAAAAAATGTGGGGTTTCCTGTCAAGATTTTGAGATGTCAGGCATAGTTGCATACGTCATATTCCTGAAGGTATGTCCTTTTCTCTTTCTGTCATCTCCCGCAACCTTAGGGGAAAGCTACGTCTGTGCATCTGAGAATTTCTACAAGAAGGTTGACTACACCAAGAATGTCAACCCCAACTGGTCCGTGAACGTGAAGGCTTCTGCCAGTCAGAAGAACCTCCAGAGCCTGGCCAGTAAGCAGGCCAGTGAAGCCCGGGAGGGTAAGGAGTTTGTTCGGCCCAAGCTGGTGACGGTGATGCGGAGTGGCGTGAAGCCCAGGAAGGCCGTCCGTGTCCTTCTCAACAAGAAGACAGCGCACTCCTTTGAACAGGTGCTCACTGACATCACAGAGGCCATAAAACTTGAGAGCGGCGTTGTCAAGAAGATCTACACACTGGACGGAAAGCAGGTGAGTCAAACATGAGCTCACATTCAGACCCACTATCTCCAGGTTTTTATACAGACATCTAAAACAAACGTAGAGCTAAAAAGATACAGAACTAGTTTCTGTCACAGTGGATATGAAGAGACATTCTCTCTAAACCCTGTACGGAATCGAAGCGTTAGGTAACGTGCATTCCCTAGAAGGGTTAAAGCAAAGCCACAACATACATACTGTAGTCAGGACAAAGCACATATTCACCCCAAACACAGAGACCCAACATCAAAGGAATCATAAGCAACCACAAGTGATAGCTATGGAAATAGCCATATGAATTGTGATAAAGTGGAGAGCAAAGTGTTTTAAAGTAGACATAACCAAGGCTCATTTGTATGTTGCCTGTGGCCCCAAAGCTAATATGGCTATTGTGCACCATTCAGTTGGGTGTACTATTCTCTGAGATGCTGTCATCTTTCTCTCATCTACTTTTTTGTGAGTTTTAGTCTCACAGTCTATAGGGCATTCTTCATTTTCCTGTTTTCTATCATGATCTTTTGTCATTTCATCCCAGGGAAATAGGTATGTTTGAAGATTGTCGTTTCAATTCATTCAAATTAGAAAAGAAAGTCAGGCTATCTCAGCCTATAGACGTTTCTTCACAGTAAGGTTATTTCTGGGGTGGAGCTCTGTTGTATTTGTGAAGGGTGATCATCCCATATTTGGAATCCCAAGGGATATTATCAAGATTATCACAATACAATGTGTATAGAAAATCTAACAATTCTATATGTTTTGATTCTATATTGTGATTTTGCTGCGATTTAATGTTGCAAACACATTGTTCACCATAATGCTTGTCTGTTGCAGACAGACAAGAGAATACCATTAGAACAATTTTTCATCGATTAAGGGAATAAAAGCGCAGAAAACAAATTAGCTACCTATTTAAAAAGATAAGATAAGAAACAATAATCATTTTCTGATCATGATACGTGACTATTGATTCAGACCCCCAATCACTAGTAGTTAGATGCTATATATAGAAACCACAGCAGCATCAGGGTGTGAAGTACACTGCAAAAAATATCTGCCTTATCAAGTATATTTAACTTGTTTTCAGGTTAAAAAATCTAAACATCCTCAAAATAAGGTACATTTTTCTTAACAAGCTAGAATATACCGCTTGTTTTTAGAAAATATGCCTTGAATATCGCGTAATTTGTCTTGTTCCATTGGCAGATTATTTCACTTATTTCAAGCAAATATCTCCTCAAAAATAGTGAAATTGTCTTGTTCCATTGGCAACATTTTTTGCAGTGTAGGAGCCACTTATTGACATCTGTTCAGACAACTGCACACATTTGACTTGATTAAGCAGGCCTCCCACTGGTTCGCTAAGGAGGGAGACCTCCTCAGGAATGGTGCAGGCAGAGGGCTGAGATCAAAGAGTGCATCTTCCTCCCGAAGGCTGACTGACATCAGAAACTCCCACCGCGAGCCATCGATCACTCAGTCAGATGGTGAGGCAGAGGGAGGCAGGAAATCGACCACTTTGCTGCAGTGCCTCCCTAACCTGCTCTGGTTTACAAGTCCTGCAGTGGACATGCCCAAATATGGTCGTTTCTGTAAATCAATACATGAATTAGACAGTTTCCTATTGAGCTGGAGTGGGATAGAGCCCCACGTCCTAAACATGATCAAAACCTGGCCTGTTAGGACTGCCAGTAATGCACCATGATGCAAATTAACATTTTAATGGCCAATATCGGTGTTTGCCTGTGTACAGGGAGGCCACTCTTAGTGCAGTAATTAGCAGCTCTAAAGACAAAAGTCCAGCTGAGTCTTAAAGCAGCTTTTCAAGCTTTAGGCAGATTAAAGAAGGGGACGTGGAGGAAATGACAGTGTGAGTGCTCCTCCGAGAGGTTGAAGTGCAGCGAGCCTTAACCCTGGTCAGGTCTGAGACGCATCAGCAGGTAACCCTTTTGCCCATTAAAACGTGTTTAGGATCAGAGTTGAGCAGGACGCTTGAAGTGGAGATTGAACACAACCGTGCGGTTTCACGCTTTAATAAACAGGGTCAACTTAATATGTTCACCATGTCAGCAGAGGCCTTTCCTAATATTCCAGGAACAGTCATAAACCACACAACGTAACGTGAAATGCCCAGGAGGCAGGAGGCCATTGTGCGTCCTTCATTAGACTGAACAGCCGTACCTTCCGACTGCATCCTATCCTGTGGGCAGCCATCCTCATACAGAGAACACCGCTTAAATACAGTTCAGGTGTATAATCAAAAAGTCAACGAACCAATGGAATGATGTCGTGATGACAGGGCAGTTAGTCACACCAGTTACACAAGTGCCAAACTGAGCTGTGCTAAGTTCTTACATTGGAGAAAGTTAAATTGAATGACACAGTGCTGTACTGAACCACCAATTCAAAAAGTGTTAAGGGTTGTGGGTTGGAGAGTTATCGGCTGTCAACAAGGCAGTGTGGTGGATGGTACAGAAATCTATTTTCCATTGAAGAAGTGTTAGAATTTTCAAACTAGTTGCACTCGCTTTGAAATGTGAAAATGCAGAAACCCACTCATTAGTGCGAACTGTGGAAATTGCATCACCTTTTGCCTTGAGTCGACTTTGCCCGTCAGCCAGAATGGGAGGAAAGGAGGAAGCCATTCAAAATGAATGTCAACAACTTTTACTGGGTTCAAAACAGCTCCACTACAGGTACCCAAGCCAGAAGAAAGATCTTTGTTGTTGCTTTAAGCCACGTCTCCCCTCACCCCCAAATGCGAATAAATTAAACAAAAATCAAATGTAACAAAAACTAAATGTAACATAAATGTTCAAGCAAACTGAACTCACTGACAGAGAAAATAATTCATTATCGCCACTGACATGTAGAGAGGACTCCATTACCCCCACTGACATGTAGAGGGGACTGCATTACCCCCACTGACATGAAGAGAGGACTGCATTACCCCCACTGACATGTAGAGAGGACTCCATTACCCCCGCTGACATATAGAGGGGACTCCATTACCCCCGCTGACATGTAGAGAGGACTCCATTACCCCCGCTGACATGTAGAGGGGACTCCATTACCCCCGCTGACATGTAGAGGGGACTCCATTACCCCCGCTGACATGTACAGAGGACTCCATTACCCCCGCTGATATGTAGAGAGGACTCCATTACCCCCACTGATATGTAGAGAGGACTCCTTTACTGTGACTGACGTGTAGAGAGGACTCCATTACCCTCACTGACATGTAGAGGGGACTTCATTAGTCCCCACTGACATAATATAGAGAAAACTCCTTTACTCCGACTGACATGATTTAGAAAAGACTCCATTACTCCGACTGACATAATTATAGAGAGGACTCCATTACCCCCACTGACATGTAGAGAGGAATCCATTACTTTTACTGACATACACGTACAATATAGTTACTTACTAAATTTAGTTGGCAGGGATAAAGCAAGAATGTATGAGAGAGAATTGCATGATTGATTTAATATCCTTACTGCTAGAAACAACATTCATATTCCAACCGACCCTCTTCATGAGACCGTCTTATCCTCTTCTTCAGGTTGTGCAACACAGTACTGCTAGAGGCCTGGCTCATAAAGACGGAAAACATTTAAAAGATCAGTATCTGTGCAATTATATAGTAGCAGTTCCAGCATGGACACCTAAAGCAGTTAATTTCTGTATAATTTATTTGCTGTTCCCTCCAGATGACCAGTGCTAAATCCAAAATGAACCCCTCCTCACTCCACTCCTCCATGCATCCCTCCAAGTGTCCCAAAGCTGAGGGAGTGTAAATGATCAATGTTGTAGGGATTAGACCCTGTCAGCAGCCCCTTCCAGCGAGGTGCAACTATGCAGATTCCATAAGCAAAGTGGAATCCCTCTGGAATCACTTTATTTTTGAGGTTGGCTAGACGTGCCAAATGATATGAGATGTGCATTTCTTTCAGTTGGAGACTTGACACTGTTGATGCATTAATTCAGGAAAATAATGTTTTTCAACACCTAAAGGTTTAATTATTTCAGTGTTTCCCAATCCTGGTCCTGGGGACCCCAAGGGGTGCACGTTTTTGTTTTTGCCCCAGCACTCACTCACTCACCTGATACAAATTAAAGCCTTGATGATAGGTTGATTACGTCAATCAAGTGTGTAAGTGGTAGGGCAACATTTGAATCAGGTGTGTGAATGCTAGGGCAAAAACAAAAACGTGCACCCCAGGACCAGTATTGGGAAACACTGAAATAATTAAACCTTCACGTGTCGAAAAACTTTATTTTCCTTCATGTGTCGTATTCAGTAGTTTATTAGTTTTAATTCAGCTAGCTGACAAACAAGGTGTAGTTTATTATTTTTATCAAACATGTATAAATTTGCTACTATTTTAATAATCTGGAGTTTTTAACATGCATATCTGCGCTATTCTGTTGCATTAGCTTACTTTTTCTTAAACTAGTCCACTGATATGATAGCCCATAAAATGTGATTATGTAACATGTTAGCTAGATGATAGATTAGCAATCAAAAAGAATCTACATTCCCTTCCTATATCTGCACATTAAGTAGCTACATATTTTACTTAGTAGCTTTACTGAACTGAACTAATCCATTTTATAATGTACTTCTACCTAAATATTTTTTCAATAGTATCCTTGCAATAACATATGCTACTTAGCCACCCACATTTCTGGCCATTGATTGGTTTAACTCCAAAAAAAGAATAGTCTGCTGTGATTGGTCTTAATACACAACGACCTGAGGTGGCTATGATTAATAACTATCCTGGGTATGTTTTTACCATTTAGTCCTCTAACCAACTCTATGGGTGGCTATTTCAGGCTCCAGTATAAACCCAGTCCAGGCTAGAGTCAGGCTGATTGTCTACAGCTGTTCCTCAGGCCCACCTCTTTGAAATGGCTTAACTGACTGCTAATCCGCCGTGTCTGGACAGCTCCGATTGTATCAGCCATCACACTTGCATCTGATTCCACAGTCGGCAGGCTAACTAAGCAAAGACTCAATCTTACTCTGCCTTTGTGGTCAGACCTCCTCAGCTTTTTACTGACGATTGAGGAAGGGATCGCTCCCTCTTTTATTTCTTCCTGAATATTCCTGTTAACAGTGTTCCAACCCAGACGGGTTTACAGGAGGGCAAAGCTGCTGTGTGGAGATAGGGGGCTTGATTTTACTTCAATATCCCATCCCGGGGGCACGCTGTATGTCAACCTCATGTCACAGTCTCCAAATTGTTCCCTAAAATGGATACCGACAGATTTTGAGGCCTACGGAAGAGTGTTAACGGTCTCACATAATGGAGTCTGATCAGCATATTTTACTGACTGACCCTGAAGCTCACAGCATGATCTCGTACCGGGCCCTCTGAAACAACTCCCAAAACCTGCAGGACCATGGTAATGATATGCCCCACATCTGCTCTGCCAAACCTCCTGGGATGGTGTTCCTACAAAACGGTGATGTTTTTCCTAAATGAGAGGCTGTGTCAAAAGTTCATCATCTGCTTGAAGGCTCTAGACCCTCTGTTAGTTTTACCCGTGGTTTCTTTCTCTCTCTCTCTCTCTCGGCCCTGCCGGCTGTTGCATGCTGTACATTTTTTATGAGAATGCATTCCACACTGTGATTTGACTGCTGGCTGTGTGATTGCATGGGCCATATGTACAATGGAGTCTGATGCGATATGATTTCCTCCGTGGTTTGTTGCACCTCAGTCAAACCCACACATTTGTCTTTGATTTGTGTATTAGCTGGTCCTCTCTTCAACCCACATGGCTCGACCCACCATGTGTTCACCAGCCTAATCAAAGTGTGCTACTATGCATGTCTTTGTCTCTAAGTGTGTCTCGAGTCCTGGGACTCTTCCATTGTAATGCATGTAGGGTTGACTTCTTGTTCTTAAGTGAGGAAATGTTGTGGTATTAGAGCTTTCTCTGTGTTCTGGAGCAGGTGAAGTGAGGAAATGTTGTGGTATTAGAGCTTTCTCTGTGTTCTGGAGCAGGTGAAGTGAGGAAATGGTGTGGCATTAGAGCTTTCTCTGTGTTCTGGAGCAGGTGAAGTGAGGAAATGTTGTGGTATTAGAGCTTTCTCTGTGTGCTGGAGCAGGTGAGGTGAGGAAATGGTGTGGTATTAGAGCTTTCTCTGTGTGCTGGTGCAGGTGAAGTTAGGCAGAGGGGCTGAGATGGCTGCAGAATGCAGGCAAGTTCGACGGAGTGTTGAGGTAGGGCCCATGTGGTGTTGGTTACATGGTAGAGGGAGTGTTAAGAAAGGCCCAGGTGGTGTTGGTTACATGGTAGAGGGAGTGTTAAGAAAGGCCCATGTGGTGTTGGTTACATGGTAGAGGGAGTGTTAAGAAAGGCCCATGTGGTGTTGGTTACATGGTAGAGGGAGTGTTAAGAAAGGCCCATGTGGTGTTGGTTATATGGTAGAGGGAGTGTTAAGTCAGGGCCAGGGTGGTGTTGGTTATATGGTAGAGGGAGTGTTAAGTCAGTGCCAGGGTGGTGTTGGTTATATGGTAGAGGAAGTGTTAAGTCAGGGTCAATGTGGCCCCTCCCGGATCCTGCACGGTTCCTCCTCTACCCATTCCACACCGACAGCTGGTGTGTCTGGTTGCTAGGAGACCACATCCAAGGCACAAAGAGAGCCCAGCTGGTGTGGCCTGGCTTGTCAGTCACCACATCCTGTGGTGTGTGTGTGTTTTCAATATCAGCTGTCATTTTTGTATTCAATGTTCATTGTACACTGGCTGTGTGTGGGTCTATGCATTGCGTAAGCATTTGGCTCTGTGAGGGAGGGAGAATAAGACAGAGAATCGCCTCATTGCTTTTTGTTAAATGACCTTTTTATCCTTAAATGCCGTATTCCACTTTATTTATACACTTTTTATTTCTGTGTGAAGGCAGCCCCCTCCCCTGCCTCCATTTCCCCCTCCCCTGCCTCCATTTCCCTCTCAACTGCTGCTGCATTCAGAGCCATGGAGGTCGGAGGCAGGTTGATGAGGAGCAGGGTGCAATCTCCGCTTTTAAAACAACACTCTTTTATTTTTTTTCACTGCAGGGGTAATTATTCCCTGTCTAATAAGCTGGAGTGAATTCCTCCATTCACCCTCTGCATCTCTACAGGGTACATCAGTGAGGCGAGACTTTTTCCCGGCAGCCATTTTGTCCCTATTTCTTTCTATTAGCTGTCTTCACGGCAGAGTGAGTCACTGACTGAGACCGGCCTATTACTTCAGGGCTTTCTGAGAACAGGCGTTTTGTTTTATCTTGCCTTTCGCTTATAGCGTCAAGTTGTGGCAAATTTATTGCCAATCAGATTATTAGTAACGTACACCACTGTCTTTTCAAACATTTCACTATTGGGAGTTGGTCTTCGGTTTGTCTTTGGATAATGTGATTAGTCAGAGGGTTCAGGGACGTGATGAGTGCACTGCTCTGTAGTCCGCTTGGTTTAGAGTGCTCATTATTGCATTAAGGTCCTGAGCTCTGCTCGGCCATATGTGTTTTAAACTCATTTCCTACGAAGAGGCACTTTAGATGCTAATTGGTACTCTATTCAGTCTTATACATCTATGTCCCCTGGACAAGGTCACACTACCATTGTCTCAGCACAATAGAAGCCATCCAGTTTGGAGAAACACTGTGGATATTCACTATATAGAAAGATTTTATCATGTTCTGTACATGTTCAGGTTTCAGTGTTCCTGGCTGGAAAGCAGCCTTTCTTTGGATGTTTCAACATTTTTTTTTTTTTTTTTCTGTCGGCCTGCTCCTCCGTTTGGGGGAGGTTTTTGCGAGGCATGCGGCGGAGGCGGTTGTCATGGCAATTTCCTCTGCAGTGATGGACTCGGTGTCCGTGACAATGGCTGTGCGGCGTAATACGCTGAGCTTGCTCTTAACATTCTGCACAGGCCGCCCCGGCTACCTACAGAACCCCCCCCCCACCCACCCGCCTGTGACAGAGCTAGCCGCAGAACATCTCTCCCATACCCCCAACCCACATTCACCGTCGCCACGGTTCCTCCCTCACACCCCATCTCTCCCATACCCCCAACCCACATTCACCGTCGCCACGGTTCCTCCCTCACACCCCATCTCTCCCATACCCCCAACCCACATTCACCGTCGCCAAGGTTCCTCCCTCACACCCCATCTCTCCGGTACAGTATGAGACAGAGAGCGAGGGAGAGAGGCAGTGAGGGGGAAATCGATGGAGAGAGAAATGGATGTGCCGACAAAGGGGCGTGGCTGGCGTGATAACGTGCCCGGCTGGAGTGGACATTGCAGCAGGCATCCTGTGTTGCCCCCACGCCCCCACCTCCATCCCCCAAACCCAGACCCCCACGTTGGAATGACCGCGAGCTGGGGGATGAGCAGGAGGAATCTAATAACGCCCAAGCCACGCGACCAGCCCGGCCGTCTCCATGGAGACGAGGCATGCGGCGGAACCTCAGAAGCATTTGGAGCCCATTAGTGACATCACCCGGGGGTCCCACTGTGATGTGGGACCCCCGGGGCGTCCGGAACATCAGGCACCAGCAGCTGGCCTCCGTGACTCTGCAGATCTGAATGACTGTTTTACCGCTGCTCCCCTCAACAACGTTGAATCTGAAAGCACCATGGCATCGGTGGATCAGAGATCTGTTATATACTGATCATGGTCAATCATTTAACTGATTTAATAGTTAGCTGGTGCTTAAAGAAGAATGTTTTGATAACATTACTATTTTTTTCTGTTACTGGGGTATTAAACAGTGGACCAGTTAAATTCCAATGATTAAACACATTTATTCTTCAACTGAACGCAAGGTCCTACTGAAATGTGAATTTTACATCAACCTCGCCACATTGGACTCCAGGGGGAGCAATTCGGGTGAAATGTCTTGCTCAAGGACAGAAGGACACCGTCTCTGAGGCATGATCTCGGTCTGACGCTCTAACCATTATGCTGTCTGTCAGCCATAACATTGCCGATGCAATGATATGAGCATGGTTTGTCTGGGTGGCTATGCAGGCGAGGGCCCAAGGATATGTAGACCCAGAAAT
>JACXGI010001071.1:85900-104477 GCA_016801175.1 Esox masquinongy | reverse complement strand
TGCCACATACTCTGTTAGACCAGTAAGACAGTCCAATATGTGATTAACCTGATGATCGTGCCACATACTCTGTTAGACCAGTAAGACAGTCCAATATGTGATTAACCTGATGATCGTGCCACATACTCTGTTAGACCAGTAAGACAGTCCAATATGTGATTAACCTGATGACCGTACCACATACTCTGTTAGACCAGTAAGACAGTCCAATATGTGATTAACCTGATGACCGTACCACATCCTCTCCATGACTCTCCTCCTCCTCGTCTCGGCTCAGTATGTCCAGCAGCTTGTCCTTCACGACCTGACACACACATTTAACACACATAGTTATGGTCAGGGGACTTAAGACTTAATAGCAGCAAAACAGAGCTTGTGCTTATTGGCTCTAAGAGTTCACACAACAAGATCAGCATTTAGTCTCTTCAGGATGATTACTAGCTCTTATATATATTATGTATTGTTATGGTTTTGACTTGTCTTCTACCATGTGCATATGGCAGCATGGGAAATGCACTCAACAAATGTATTATTATTATAATGTTAGCATAGACACATACATACATACGTGTATGTATGTATGTATGTATGTATGTATGTATGTATGTATGTATGTATGTATGTATGTATGTATGTATATATATAGTCCAAGGGGTGTGGCTTCGATTCCAGCGAGATGCGAGGCACTTTTTGTCAGGGAATTATGTTGTTTAGACAGGCGTTTTTCTGTTTTTGTAACCTTGCCCTTAACCTTCATCCTAACCCTGACTTCAGTTCGGTGATACCTAACCTTAACAGTAACCTAACTTTATTCCAAACCTTAATGCCAGTACTGTGATGCATAACCATAACCCAAAATTAACCTTAACCCTAATGTAACCATAACAGTTAAGAACAAATGTTATTAGTAACAAGGCTTTTTTATTTGAAATCAATTAATTTTTAGGACCAACATAATAGTTAAACGTTAAGGAGCAACGTAACAGCGAGTCATTAAGGACAAATAGAACTGGGGATGTGTTGATAGCAAACGTAATTGCACTGATTTCTGTTCATACTTAACGTTACAAACAGAATTCCTGAAAGGTACGGTTGGAAAATAAAGTATGAAAATATATAAGTCACTCTAAATTTTGTATGCTAAATTATGTAAATTAAAAATGGGAACGTTAGAGAAGGACTAGTTGTGTAATCTTATTTAACGAGGAAAATTATTAAAAACACTGCTGTGGTCATCACTATCCTCTTGCAATAGGACCAGCAGGATGGCAAAAAGTAGTACCTCAAAGGTAATTTGAATAAAAAAATAACTATTCAGCATGACGAAAGAGTTGAAAAGAAAAGCTTTGAGTGAGGAAAAGAAGGGTTCAATTCTGGATATAC
Source organism: Esox masquinongy (assembly GCA_016801175.1). NCBI lineage: Eukaryota > Metazoa > Chordata > Actinopteri > Esociformes > Esocidae > Esox > Esox masquinongy. Next base: position 103,094 of record JACXGI010001071.1, on the reverse strand, counting down.
TGGCAGAGGGATACAGTGAGCGTCAGGTTGCTTCCATCCTGAAAATTTCAAAGACGGCGGTTCATAAGAACAAGGACAAACAACAGACATTGGGGACAACAAACCTACAGACTGGCAGACGGTGAAAACGACTGGCCACTGACCGAGATGACTCAACTCATTCGAATGTCACTCAACAACCGTAGGATGACATCAAGTGACCTACAAAAAGAATGGCAAACAGCAGCTGGGATGAAGTGCAAGGCGAGGACGGTTCGAAACAGGCTCCCAGGGGCAGGGCTGAAGTCGTGCAAAGCTAGAAAAAAGCCCTTCATCGGTGAGAAGCAAAGAAGAGCCAGGCTGAAGTTTGCAAAAGACCATAAGGATTGGACCGTAGAGGAATGGAGTAAGGTCATCTTCTCTGACGAGTCAAATTTTCAGCTTTGCCCAACACCTGGTTGTCTGATGGTTAGACGGAGACCTGGAGAGACCTACAAGCCAAAGTGTCTCGCACCCACTGTGAAATTTGGTGGAGGATTTGTGATGATCTGGGGATGCTTCAGCAAGGCTGGAATCGGGCAGATTTGTCTTTGAAAAGGACGGATGAATCAAGCCAAGTATTTTTTTGGTTATTTTGACCAGTTGTTATTTTCTTCAAATAAATACTCTAAATGACAATATTTTTATTTGGAATTTGGGAGTAATGTTGTCAGTAGTGTATAGAATAAAACAAAACTGTTCATTTTACTCAAACACATACCTATGAATAGTAAAACCAGAGAAACTGATAATTTTGCAGTGGTCTCTTAATATTTTCTAGAGCTTTATTACAGTAAGTGTTGTGACAATAACAGGCAAATGGAACGTTACATTACACAAAGTGTTGCGACAATAACAAGCAAGTGGATCGTGAGAACTCATAATAATGTTAGCTAGCAGCTATTAACTTATCAACAGTAGCCCAACTAATATAATATAATTAACTTTGTTTTAATAAATAATTTATTTGTGAATTTGTCCGAGAATTGAGGAAGTACAAAAATGGATGCTGCGCTGCATTAACTGATCTGTATAAACTCACAATGACAGCAGGTCTCAAAAACTTAAAAGACAGGCCCCCTACATTTTACAAAGTGGCAGTCTGAATTTTCAAATGTACATTTACTTTTATGTGACTTTAAACACTTCGTTTGTAATTGATCTCCATACTATGTCCACAATATAAGACATTCATACTGTGGTAACTGAGTTGATGTTATATTTAAGTATGTTATAATTGCCACCATAAACGTTGACTTGACTGTTATTTTAATAGTGGTCATTAAATCTACAGCCAAAGCAGAAGCTTGCTGTTTTAAAACATGCAGAAAGGCTTAAAAATGTCTTTTAATGTGAATTTCATAAGCCCAGAGGGCAGAGAATTACTGGTTTGTACTTGCCCGAGCAGAACAAATCCGTTAGAAACAAGAGAGTCCAGTAGTATTGCTAACGTAATGAAAAAGACTTATCGCTCACCTCAAACACTGTCTGATGTATGGCAACACTCGTTTATCTCAACAATCTGAAAATCTGTGTGTGTGTGATTGGACTTGAGTCCCTGGAGAAATGTGTGTGTGTGTAACTTATTAGACAGTGAGAGCCCTGATATTATATTTTTCATTTTTATCTTTTATTACTATCACCAAACAACTGTCTGTGAGAGTGTTTGATATTACTATTTCGAACAATGTGTTTCTCAGGAAGATTCTGTGTGTGTGTGTGTATCTTGGGGTTTATATGTGTAGTGTTCATGTGTGCATATGTAGGGGAATGTTCTACTATGTAAATGGGGACATAAATGTCCCCAAACTATGTTAGGACAATTCCATTTAGGCTACTTTTTGTCTTACAACTACTACAAACTGCTTTTAGGATTAGTAGAAAATTGGGTTTTAAGGAACCCGTTTTGATTTTCCTGTTAAGTTAGATGTGTGAGTGTTTTATGTCTGACCTCATAGGCATAGTCAAAAAGCTCCAGGATGGTGAGGATGCTGGCTCCAATGAACAGACCCATTTGGCCACCTATGTCACCTGAAAGACCAACAACAGAGTTAGAGAGAGACGAAAATGACAACGAAAGAGAAAGCATGGATAGCATGATATTTGACTATACCCAGTAAGCCTGCAACCACGTATGCTTTCTTCTGCTCGATGGTCTCATAGTTCAAGGCCTCAAAGAAGACGTCCAGGACCAGGATGTTATCCCTGACAGAAAGAGACATTGTTAAGATTCGATAACCCTCAAATAAGAGTTGGGGTCAATTCGGAATTTCTGAACAGAAAATAATCTGAATTGAATTGAAATTGTCAATATGAACCTGAATAGGAATTGAATTTGAAAGTATAATTACATTATATTATATTGTATTATACAAGTATATTACATTCAAACCTATTCAAACAATTCAATTTAAACATGAGTGTAAATCATTTGACAAATATTTAATCAAAAGGACAAGTTTCTTCATTGAAGTGTAATTAACTGACAGTCTTTTCAAAAGTTCTGTCAACTTTCTGTCAATAGAAACATTTATACACAGGGCATACAAATAATATACATACATATGTAGCACATGGTATGTTAAAGGGATAGTTTGTCCCAGATTCATAATTGGGTAAAAAAAACACATACCCTGCATTTGTCTTGAAGGCCAATGGAGTTGTTTTTACAACAAGCCATTATTCAGAAAAAATGGTCTCCTCAATGCTGAGAAGTAGAGGCAGATACTTACCCATGCAAAACCATCAGGAAGGGTTAGGCCCCAAATTTATTTTGCCGCATGACAACGACCCTAAACATACAGCAAAAGTCCCTAAGAACTATCTACAGAGTAAAGAAGAACAAGGAGTGCTGGAAGGAGTGCCCTGATCTCAACATCGAGTCTTTCTGGGATTACATGAAGAAAGAGAAGCAACTGAGGCTTACTATATCCACAGAAGAACTGTGGTTAGATCTCCATGATGTTTGGGCCAACCTACTTGCCGAGTTCCTTCAGAAACTGTGTGCCAGTGTACCTAGAAGAATTGACACTGTTTTGAAGGCAAAGGATGGTCACACCAAATATTGATTTAGATTTTTCTTCTGTTTACTCAGTTTGCATTCTGTTAATTGATAAATATAAAGTATTAACATGTCTAGTTTTGAAAGCATTCTTACTTCACACTTTTTTTTTTTTTTTTACATCTGCCTAAAACTTTTGCACAGTACTGTATGAACCTCATTTTCAACTAAAATGACACTTCCTATGTTTACGGTCAGATTTGTTCACAATGGTATCAATTCACGTTTTTCAAGTTAAAACGTGTTTTTGACAACCAGGAACAACCACTCACCATTTGCTAGCTACCGATGACATCATTGCCAAATAACAGAGGCTGTATCTGCTGGCTACAGAAAATAACTTGCGTGGTGCCAGTTTGAAGTCATCAAATACTGCCAGCTGTTTTGACAGTATGAAGTTGAAAGATATTAATGCTAGAGCGATCGATTACTGAATTTAGCTTGAAATGTTTTTTGCATTTGTTTCCGCTAGCCATGCAGCTTTTTTTGCTCGGGATGCACAGTTTCAATTCACGAATTTGGACGATGCTCATAATGCTAATTCTAGGCTTGGACAGAGGTGAATAATGGCTTATCGCAATGTGCAAAATTACTCCATGGGCCTTTAAGAACAACTCAAGGTGTCATTTCACCCAAACATGAATCTAGGACGAACGATCCCCTTAATCTTACTCCCTCAGTATCTACATTAACAACACACATTAGCCAGGTCTAGAGTGGCACAATGGTTAAGATGCTTGTGGAAGTGTTGCGAAGCAGAGGTCCACTACCATCTCCACACAACAAGCTCTACCAAAGTCCACTGGTTGGAGCTCTGTGCGAGGCGGTTGGCCAATGTAGGTACTCGATAAGCGGCATGAGGTCCTTTACACATAATCAATAGCTACTAGTTACGTCAATGCTCTTATTATCGAATGTCATAAGTAGGGGTAATTATCATTGTGCACTAAAGATCTTGTACAGTATCTTTAGTAGAGTAGCATCACAATGATTGCATCGTAGCATTATAATAAGAATCCCATTACATGATAACATGATCAATCTCTTCAATTTCAGGCTTCCAGTTTCCTTTTCCATTAGTCTGAGTGTCAAGAACGTCTCTGTAATATTTTCACTTTCCACCCACATATGTCTCACTATTCCTACATATGACAGCCTGATGTATATTGGATTTTTTCTTCCTCTGCCACTGTTTGCCTGGAGCATTCTATAAGCAGATTCTTACGTGATGTACTTCTCTGAGCGGTTGAACTTCTTCTCCAAGTAGCGTGCTGAAGTTTTACTGGGGATCTTGACCATGGATAGCTCCTTGTTATAACGAGTCATGTTGCATGGTGTCCTACAGATGCAGTTACCACTCTCCAGCACGGACAACTTGGCTGCAGACGAGAAGACAGGAAGAAATGGAGGTGACATTGAGGCAGACGGAAAAGTGGTAATGGGTGAAAGAAGAGAGAGAGCGTGAGGTTACAGAGCAGAATGCAAATGGTTTGTCAGCTGTTGGATGTTGAGTAACATTGTTTGGCAAGGTGGAAGTACAGAGAGTTCTTTAGCCGTGTTAAGCTCTTATTGTTTGTAACAGTTGATGGACATTTTTTCATTCCTGAGGGCGAACACACACATACACACACGTGCACAAATACAAATATGTGCACATACACAAACAGGCACACACGTAGCCTAGAACAGCAGTTGACAAATGCTGGCCTTTGGGCAAAAATTGATCCACAAGCAGTTGGTTTGGCCCTCCAATAGTAAAAAAACACCTACAATTTAGATTTTATTTTTTTTGTTCAGAAAAGACTTTCACATTACAATAAATTCAGTGAATTTAATGTAGTGAATCCTTAATAAAAAGACAACCATTATTTGGCTGTGTGTCATTGACATTATGTCAAAACAATCAAGCTATACAATTATTGTTATTTCCAAGTACAAACACTTTTTGGTAGTTGTATAGAAAGCTGCTCCAACCAAAATACACCCTAAAGCTAAAGCTAACTGCCTAACCCTGGCCTTGACAATCCACATTTCCGTCCTGAGCTCTGTACCAGCAGACATTCAGTCCTGAGAAGCTATTCTAGTCAATGTCAATATCACAGAGGAGATAAAACACAACCCACTAAACCACCCATCACAGAAGCATTCCTTAACCTACATAGTTCAGACTGACGTAGGCCTGCGAGAACTGTCAGGGCCTGGACAAAATACATGTTGATCCCACCGCCTTCAGGATTGTCTGTTTGTATTGTATGTGGTGAATTACGTTTAGTCTAACTGCAACTGACATTTCAACTAATACCTATAACAACTGTAGACAGAAGTCCCCTCAGGTTACTGTATACAGGAACTTCAATTAATTCATTTAGGAAAATATTAACATGTTCCAGCAATAACCAGCCTCACTCACATTCTCAACACATTCTGGCCTGCTCCTATGTTTTCTGAATGCTTTAAAATAAAGGAAATCTGATCTTTAAACCCTAATCTCTCAGGATGACAATAGTAAGTCTGCCTCCCCAGCTCTTTCTGCAGAGTCCAAAGTCTCCTTTGGTTTGCTAACAGCCTACAGGGCCAAGTGGGCACGTAATTGCAGAAGGAAATTCAATATGGCATCTCAGTTGCATTTCATTCTCATTTAAATAAGGGGTTATTGGATCCGGGTATCCGTGTGCATTCATTTGACTGATTTACGTGTCCTCCCTTTCTTACTCTCCCACATCTCAGTATCTATTTTGTCTCCTTCCTAAGCTCTCTTTGTTTTATGTCTTCCTGAATCCTGAAACAGTGATTTAAAAAGAGCCGGCAAGGGGTGGCCAAGGGGGTGCCACGGCCACCCTGATACAATCGCTACCACTCCCCCATATGCGAGTCGCATATGCATATGTTTCTAACTGATATTTTACAGTGGGTTGCCTACTAATGATTTTAAGGCGCAGTAGGTAGGATTGTCTCATTGAAAAAATGTGACTCGGGTAGCGACAATGCCGTCAATTCTGTTCCAGCCAATGGCCTTTATCCAGGCGGGGCTTGGCTCCGTTTTGTGAACACTGCCTGGAAGTAGCGAAGGTCCGCATAAGGAGCTAAGAAAATATTTTTCAGACGGAAGCTACAATGGCAGCTAGAGTTGACAACAAAATACCAATTCCTCCATTGCCTACAACAGCGTACACATCGAAAACTGCCAAGTGAAGAAAGTTTTCAGAGAGTAGTGCTATTCGTAAAAGAACTGGATAATGCAAGGGCGAAAACAAGAATAAACATTGGTTCAGCAGCATTTCCAAGGTGGAAGAATTAATGGCATTAAAAGGGGTGGAGTTCGACTTTGATTTAGCGCTTTTTCTTTCTGACAGGTAAATTGATTTATTCACTTCATTATATGAATTGTTTAGCTTTGTATTTTAATAGCTAACTGTAGCCCCCAGTGCTGCTAAGTTAACTCTAGCTTGGCTAGTTACCCAATGAAAAATTAGAAGTTGGACATGGTGTTAGCACGTTCTATCTGGACAGGCAAAAAGATTAGTGCATTGTTATACAGGTTGTTTAGCTTGATATCGTGTAACACTAGCCAACTGTAGCCCCTAGAACCACTAAGCTGCTAGGCTACATTCAGTTGTGTAACTGGCTAGTCTAACTTAACCCAATTTACATAAAATATACATTTGGCTAAAGAAACACATAACTAGATAGCTAACGTTTCTTATCCGTGTTGTTGCCATTGCATTTAGCTGGTTCTATTAATTTTTGGTTTGCTGTGTTTAAAATTGCATCAGATCGCCTACATGCAATTTCATGTGGTTAAAAAAGAGAAACCCAGCTGTCAATCAAACTCAAGCTGGGGGGAGATGGGGAGTAGAGGGAAGAATTGGAGGCGCTGTTTCTCAGATTTTTATTATTTTCAGAACGTTACCTAGTACAGCTTTAAATCAATAATGTACATTTTTCATAACAGTTCATGTGAAAGAAAATAAATGCATAGCCAGGCTGGCCTTACCTTGTCTCGTCTTCTGTCTGGTGATATATCCAGCCTGGCTATGCATTTGTTATTTTCCTTCACATGAACTATTATGAAAAATATACATTATTGATTATGATTATAAATCACATGTATATACAGATACATAACACATTACAACAGGACTGCTGTAGAACTCAATGTTAACTGTTACATAGTAGTCTATGCACGTCAGGTAATTAGTAACATTGGCCATCATTCATGAAACGTGCGTACGATCAAATTTGATCTTAAAATGAGCGTACGACCATTTCACCGACAGCTGGTATTCATCAATATTATCTTTGTAGTGTACTTACGATCAAGCTCACGTCTGGTCGGAGATTGTGTAAACCAACGTCAAAAAATAAGATCATGCTTGATTGACAATAAGACCATCATTATCACTAAAAACAACAATCATAACAGCCTCAGTAACAACAACCAAAATTATAATTATAATAATAGGTAGGCCTGATATAAAATAAGACCACCACCGTAGGCTATTGTATCATATATTTTACTTTATTCTGCATTTTCCCTCTGTTCATGCGATTGTAAGCTTTGAAATGTCTTTGTGTGTGTAATGCACTAGACAAACTTGCTTTGCCTTGCTTTTCCTATGTCACTCAGGCCGTATTGACGTATTCGGAGTTCATAAATGGTCGTTATTTCGGTGGCTGGCATCTTTATTAGCTAACAGGTCTTGAATTGACTGGTGAGAGGATAAATAAACCAGTGGTTCTGGGTCGAGCAGTTACCCTAATGACGGCAGAGCGTGCTCTTTTAAAGGACATTGGCTCTAGACTGAGACGCGAAAGTGTTCGGTAACTGCACTGATTTTGTCACGGGGAGTGACGAATGCCGTTAATTAGCCGTTTCAGGCTGTAATTTATGTTGAAATTCATTGGATGCTGATCGCCACACCCGAATAAATTATGGGTGCGTCATAGGTAAATAAGGATAGGTGCAGCGCGTTCTCGCGTCCACGGCTTTATCCGATTTACGCCTGATGTCCAATCGTAGCAACACTACGATTTTGACGTATCTGGTGGACATCAGGCCTTACCCATCTGCAATGACATCTATGCTCATTTCGACCAGGTGCGACAGTTTCATGAATCACACTTAGAGATCATCTTAAGTCTCTCCCAACATTCGAATCTGAGATCTTTTCTGAGGTTTCATGAATGTGGTCCATTAACTGTAAAATAAGTAACCAAGGAATGCGATTCTTTAACTCTCATACTGACATTTTCAACTAGCCTATATACTACAGCTGCATAATAGAATTCCTGAAATTCAGTTATGGCTTTTGGTTTTGGTGTGCCACCCAAGATTTTCAGTGGCCCCATCTGGCCACCCCTATGAAAAATGTTTGGGTGTACCACTGTTGTACTGAGCATGAGCAAGGCATTCAACTTTAGCTCCTTGGTCACCTAATGTGGAAGCCCCATGCACCTTTCCAATTTGAAGGGGAAGAGTTACAAGTGGCAAGTTAGATTTTTGGACCTTATGTGCAATTGGAAACTAAAATAATTTAATGTATACTGTCTCTTCTCTTTAAATAAAAAGCATTAGTCCAAATCTTCTGAATGAAGTTATTTTTGTAAGCTTATTAAGAAAACGTTTCTATTTCTAAAAACTGCTTTTCTCTTAAACAGAGTCCTTGTTTAATGTTACAGATGTTCTGTCCAGAGGTAAGCTAATCCTTTTTGATTGTTGAACATTTGGTAAAACCATTCTATGAGATGAGAGGATTTCTCTCATTCATCCTGCAATGAAACTGCATACTATATCTAAAACGATTACATTTACATTTTAGCTTACTCTGGTAAGGTGGTTGTATGATCACATATTACAACCCCGTTTCCAAAGAAGTTGGGTCGCTGTGTAAAATGTAAAGAAATACAGAATGCAATGATGTGCAAATCATTGAAACCCTATATTCTATAGAGAATAGTACAAAGACAACATCAAATGTTGAAACTGAGACATTTAATTGTTTCTTGAAAAATATATGTCCATTTTGAATTTGATGCAAGCAAAACATTTAAAAAAAAGTTGGGCAACAAAAGACTGGAAAAGTTGTGTAATGCTATTTAATAAACCTGGAGGAACATTTCAATAGGCAACAAATCAGTAATATGACTGGGTATAAAAAAAAAGCCTCGCAGAGAGGATGAGTCTTACAGAAATCAAGAGGTGGAGGGGTTCATCATCCTGTGAAAGACTTCGCAGGCAAATAGTGCAACAATTTAAGAATAACGTTTCTCAATGTAAAATTGCAATGGGTTTGGGGGATCTCATCATGTACGGTACATAATATCATTAAAAGATTCAGAGAATCCAGAGAAATCTCTGTACAAAAGGGACAAGGCCGAAAACCAATATTGGATGGCGGTGATCTTTGGGCCCTCAGATGGCACTCTACTAAAAAGACACGATTCTTTAGTGGACATCACTGCATGGGCTCAGGAACACTTCCGAAAAGCATTGTCTGTGAACACAGTACGTCGCTGCATCCACAAATGCAAGTTCAGACAGAAAACACCATGTATGAGTTTAACCATTAATTGGAGAACTTATATACAGCCCTGTACATGCAAGTCTTGGCATTAGGTTCTGCTCCTTTAGGGTAACTCACTGCCATCACATGATCGTGTATACCATACTACCACAATAACATACCTTTGTTATTATTTATGCAATTCCCATGGCAATGAGCAAGGTACGCAGTAGGTGGAGGCATGGGTGGTGGGTGGGTGTGCACCCGCATGCTAGTACAAGCGCAACAACCGACTGAGTGAGTACCCTGATAGTTATATAGAGAGGTTACAATCTGACGTGGTAAGAGCAATTCTATATCAGCTGATGCATTGCTGACAAATTACCACTCGGGTTTCCTGGCTGAACTGGCTACGCTAATTTAAAACTCTACCATGCAACGAAGAAACCATACATAAACAAGATCCAGAAACGCTACCGCATTCTCTGGGCCTGAACTCATTTAAGATATGTGGAAATGTGGAAAACTGTCCTGTGGTCTGACAAATCAAAATTTGAAATTATTTTTGGGAATCACGGACGCTATGTCCTCCAGACTAAAGAGGAGAGGGTCCATCTGGCTTGTTATCAGAGCACAGTTCAAAAGCCAGAATCCATGATGGTATGAGGGTGCATTAGTGCACATGGCATTGGTGACTTGCACATCTGTGAAGGCACCATTAATGCTGAACAATATATACAGGTTTTGGAGCAACATATGCTTCCATCCAGACACCAACTTTTTCAGGGGAAGACCTTGCTTATTTCAGCATGACAATGCCAAACCACATTCTGCACGTATTACAACAGCATGGCTCTGTAGTAAAAGAGTCCGGGTGCTAAACTGGCCTGCCTGCAGTCCACGCCTGTCACCCATTGAAAATATTTGGCACATTTATGAAATGAAAAATACAACAAAGGAGAAATGCTGAGCAGCTGAAATCCTATTTCAAGTAAGAATCAGACAAAATTCCACTTTCAAAACTACAGCATTTAGTCTCCTCAGTTGCCAAACACTTAGAGTATTGTTTGAGGAAGAGGTGATGCAACACAGTGGTAAACATGCCCCTGTCCCAACTTTTTGAAACATGTTGCTGACATCAAATTCAAAATGGGCATGTATTTTTCCAAAAACAATAACATTTCTCAGTTTCAACATTTAATATGTTGTCTTTGTACTATTTTCAATTAAATACAGGGATAAATTATTTGCACATCATTGAAATCTGTTTTTATTTGCATTTTACGCAGCGTCCCAACTTTTTTGGAAACTGGGTTGTACTTTTGGCAATGCTATTAATGTAGCCATTTCATAGGACAACCAACGTCTATGTTTTTCTCCGTGTTTTAGGCGGTTAGGCAGATAAAAAAAGATTCCTGTGTTTTTCCTTTGTTATTCTGTCACAAGTTCCATGCGTTGGAACAGATGCAGATGTCTTCCATTAAAACCGCAGCCAGTTCCACATTGATGAGCTGTTTCACGAACTTCATGATTGACACATTAGTTAAAAAAAAAAAAGAACTTCAGACATTACTAAGTGAAGATTTGACTAGTGCGGTGGGTATATCAAATTGGCTCTCAATCTGACTAAGAATGAATTTGCATAAAATGATTGGAATTGTGTGATTGGATAGCATAAGGCATGACCATTGCAAATGTAACCCATTTAGGAGGAGCGAGCACAAGAGTCGGTAGCTTGCCACAGTCCCAATGTGGCATACTTTGGCTTCACATCCTCCTTAATAGGAGCCTCACACAGCCGGCTTTAACTGGGCCAATCAGCATCAACACTTTCAATGAATTATGGGTGCGGTCTAGGTGATAATGTGTGTTGTTGTAAATTATGGCTATTTAGTACTATGTCACATGCGTTTTTGGTTTGATTAGTTGAAGGTTGATCCAATCACATTCAAATTAACTTCTCAACACCCACTGGAAATGCCCCATGCCCAATCAGTTTGAGCCTGACGAGACTAGTATTTGTATAGCGTTTAAATGTAAGATTGCAAGATCAGGTGGCTGTGCGAGGCTACCTTAATAGAGCCACATTGGATAATTGCAGTAGGAGACCCTGAGCCAAAGCACCATAATTACCAGTGTTTGTTTGTGTGTCTGTTGCACATAGGTAAAAGAGATGCAGTAGGGGGGAGTGCGAGAATGCCTCTTCTGACTCAATACTGTCAGCAGAGTAGATAGAAACCACAGGTACACAAAACACATTCTCTTTTCAATAAAGATAATTTAGTTTAATAGGGGAGACTGAGGCACAAAGTAACACTCGTAGGATTTTGCTAATTATGAAAAGATTACTGATGCCACATTTCCACTGGTGCTTTACCCCAGTACCAGGGCTACACCGGTGATTTATGCTAATGTTGGCTCCAGACTTTTCTGTTTCCACTGTACATTTGGTACCAAGGACTTCAGGAGGGGCTCATGTGGGGAGGGAGGGGTAAACTATCAACGCAATTTGGTTTTCCGGTTACGAAAAACAAAAGGCGATATTTTTCTGGTAGTAAAATAAACAATAACGCCATGCTCAGTTTGTACATAATACAGCGTTTGAACTTGAGTAAAAAAAGCTACTGTAATTTCTTCCTCAAACTCCTGCGACTGGCTCCTTCTCCCCCTACACTCGTGACACTGCTACTGTAACCCAGTGTATTCATTATTTAGTTTAATAAGTATTTGTCAAAACTGTATATGTTTAATAGAAGGATTTTGGAGAATTCTGAGGTAATTTTGTGTTGTTATAGGTTCTGCAGGCTACGTGTCGGTCTCTGTTTTTCTATTGAGTCAATAGCAGCATACTACCTTTGGTCGTTTGCTTCCCTGTACTGTTGCTTTATTTTCTTTTTTTTAAGGAATCTGTTTGTTAGATCGGTTGAAAACCATTACGAGAAGCCTAAAGACTAAGCAAATGATACACATTGCTATTCGAATAGCCCAACATGGCGTTTTCGCAGCACATCACGCGTCAAACTGCAAACCCTGCCATTAGTCTTAAAAAAAAATAAGGGAACATGTAATCATCACAGTGTAGCACCAAGTCAATTAAACTTCAGGGATATCAATCTGTCCAGTTAGGAAGCATAAACGAGAGTGAATCAATGTCACCTGTTTTGTGCAAATGAAAGTGACAACAGGTGCACTGGAGAGGCAACAGCAAGATAACACCCAAAAAGGGAATGGTTTTGCAAGTGTTGGCAACAAACAATTGCTCTCTCCTTATACTTCCTGACTGATTCTTCTCTAGTTTTGTGTTTTGCACGAGTCCTTGTCACTACTGGTAGCATGTGGCGGTACCTGCGGCCCATCCAGGTTGCACAGGTAGTCCAGCTCCTCCAGGATGGCACGTCCATACGTGCCGTTGCAAGAAGGATTGCTGTGTCTCCCAGTACAGTCTCAAAAGCATGGAGGAGATTCCAGGAGATGGGCCGTTACACGAGGAGAGCTGGACAGGGCCGTAGAAGGGCATCAACCCAGCAACAGGACCGGTATCTGCTCTTTTTGTGAGGAGGAACAGGAGGAGCACTGCCACAGCCCAACAAAATGACCTCAAGCGGGCTACTGGTGTGCATGTTTCTGACCAAACTGTCAGAAACAGACTCCATGAGGGTGGCATGAGGGCCTGACGTCCTCTAGTGGGACCTGTGCTCACAGGCCAGCATGGTGCAGCTTGATTGGTATTCACCAGAGAACACCAGAATTGGCAGGTCCATCATTGGCGCCCTGTTCTCTTCACTGATGAGAGCAGGTTCACACTGAGCACGTGACAGACGCGAAAGAGTCTGGAGCGCCGTGGTGAACGTTATGCTGCCTGCAAATCATCCAGCATGAACGGTTTGGCGGTGGGTCAGTGATGGTCTGGGGAGATATATCCTTGGAAGGTCGCACAGACCTCCATGTGCTAGCCAACGGTACCCTGACTGCTGTTAGGTCCCTGGATGAAATCCTCAGACCCATCGCCAGAGATTACGTGGGTGCAGTGGGCCCTGGGTTCCTCCTGGTTCAGGACAATGCCCGGCCTCACGTGGCCAGAGTGTGTAGGCAGTTCCTGGATGATGAAGGCAATGATGCCACTGACTGGCCCTCACGCTCCCCAGACCTGAATCCAGTTGAGGACCTCTGGGACATTATGTATCGGTGCATCTGACACCGCCAAGTAACACCACAGACTGTCCAGAAGCACACTGATGCCCTGATCCAGGTCGGGGAGGAGATCCCCCAGGACACCATCCGCTGACTCATCAGGAGCATGCCGAGATGTTGTCAGGAGTGCATACAGGCACATGGGGGCCATACACACTACTGAGTCACATTTATGAGTTGCTGTGATGAAGTTCACGCAAGTTGGAACAGCCTGTGATTTCAATTGTTTAGTTTGATTTTCAGTGTGAGTTTGAATCCAGCCCTCAATCGGTTGGTGATTTTTTTTCCATTGACTGTTGTTACATCATTTTGTTCTCAATGATATACACTATGTACACAGTAATGATTTTGATCTTTAATACAATTCGTTCATCAAGACCCGATGTGTGATTTAAGTGTTCCCTTAATTTTTTGAGCAGTGTAGTACAGAGACAACACATCAAATGTTGAAACTGATAAATGTTAATGTTTTTGGAAAAATACATGCCCATATTAAATTTGATGCCAGTAACACATTTCAAAAAAGTTGTGACAGGGGCATGTTTACCGCTGTGTGTCATGGTTGAGAAGTAGGACACGTGAAGCAGAACAGACTTGAAACATTCCTTCATTAGTGCTATCACTCCCTTGAAACGATTACGTAATAATAAAGAGGCGCAACCGCAAATTGAAGCAAACACAACTGGTGCAAACAATGACCCACAAACTAAAGGTAAAACAAAACTAAAATATGGTCCCCAATTAGAGGCAACGCACGACAGCTGCCTCTAATTGGGGACAACCAAAACTGCAGCACAGAGATGCCTAGAGGCACCTCTGCAAGTTAGGTCCTGACTGTGACCCCAAGGCGCATAGAGATGCCCAGAGGCCCCCAGCCAGGACCTGACACTGTGTTGCATCACCTCTTTTAACAATTCTCTAAGTGTTTGGGAAATGAGTAGACCAATTGCTGTAGTTTTGAAAGTGAAATGTTTTCTCATTCTTGCTTGATGTAGGATTACAACTGCTCTACAGTTCCGGGTCTTCTTAGTCGTATTTTTCGTTTCATAATGCGCCAAATATTTTCAATGGGTGACAGGTCTGGACTGCAGGCAGGCCAGTTTAGCACCCGGACTCTTACTACAGAGCCATGCTGTTGTAATATTTGCAAAATGTGGTTTGGCATTGTCATGCTGAAATAAGCAAGGCCTTCCTTGAAAAAGATGTTGTCTGGATGGCATCATATGTTGCTCCAAAACCTGTATATATTGTTCAGTATTAATGGTGCCTCCACAGATGTGCAAGTCACCCATGCCATGTGCCCTAATGCATCCCCATACCAACATGGATGCTGGCTTTTGAACTGTGCGCTGATAACAAGCTGGATGGGTCTTGTCCTCTTTAGCCCGGAGGATGCGGCGTCCATGATTCCCAAAAAGAATTTCAAATGTTGAATCTTGAGGACCTCAGGACAGTTTTCCACTTCGCCTCAGTCCATCTTAAATGAGCTTCGGCCAAGAGAAGGTGACAGCGTTTGGAAAAAAGGATGTTGTATTTTTCCCAAAACGTCTCTCGGTTTTTCTATAGCTTATTCATGGACAAACGATGCATGTGCTTAAACTACGAGTCTGGACCTATACACTAGCATTTGAATTAATGCCTTTTCGTAGCCTATTCACTAGGCGAAAATGTTTTGTATTTTTCCAAAAACTCCTCTCGGTGTTAGGCCTTGTGGATCTTTGTGGATTGTAAGGTTTTTATTTTTCATTTTTCCCCCTCGAAGATTTCAGTTTGTTTTTCAATTGAATTGTTCACATTATAGGTCACATTAAAAGTGGAAAAAGTTGTGACATGATTTATCTTTGTCTCATTCTTTTACATCACTAAAACCTGGCATTTTAACAGGGGTGTGTAGACTTTATATCCACTGTAGATAATGTGCTTAGGCACACATTCATTGGGAAGCATAGGGACAAACCCAGCCCTCCCTCCACCTTGAGGGAGGACTCCCTCAATTACTAGAGGAACAACATAGATGAATACCAGTGTCAACCAGCACACAGGCAGAAACTCTCTGCATTCTCTGTGAGTTCATCAATAAGACATGCTTACATGGGTAGCTAACTAATATACTGTTTGTAAACTTTATTCAGAATTAATGAGGCTTTTGTTGACATAAGATGCCTTTCCATTATGCTAGCTTTATGTCCACTAGCCCGGTGTTACTCTCTCCTCAGGGACACCCAGACTTTTAAAAATGTCTGTTGTAGCTACTTCCTTAGTCAAAGGCTTGATTATAAGTTGAGAAGTTAAATCAGGTTGGCTATCTCTGGAATAGATGAAATAACATGGAGAGCCTGGGGCGGTTGTCCCCAAAGGAAGGTTTATGAACCACTGCTCTTGCCCATGTGAAGGAAAGCTATAATGTTAATATATTTCCAATCAGACCAAACAGCAACAACAAAGAGGAGGGAGGAGTGAGAGTGGGAAGATCTTACATTGCATGTAAGTATATTAATCAAAAATGTTTATCTTCCATGAAGCACAGCTTGAGTGGAACCTCCTTGAGCTTGAAATTCTCTGTGCTGATCTGCCCGCCATGGTGACAAGTTTTTTTTAATTGTTTTTCTTTCTAAACATGATCATTTATACTTACGCTAGTCCTCCATTCACGTCATCTGCCTGACATTTACGTTCTGTATGCATGTGTTGGTATGCGTGCCTGCTGAGGACTTACCAAGGGCAGGCTCTGCACAGTCTTTATACTGTTCAGGGGTGCAGAATGGAGAATCACCTAGAAGGACAGAAGGAGCGCAAACGGAAGGAAAGGAGAGGATTTTGGTTTTAAAAATGCAGTACTTCTGCATTACTTATGAGCTTCAAAAAAACTACCTGCAAACAGCTTCGATTATTTTGGAAGCAGTCAAGGAAAATTCACACTTCACTCAGCAACATGCGCAACCAACTAAGATGTTACTGTGAAAGAGAGAGAGAGAGAAAGCGAGAGAGAGAGAAAGCGAGAGAGAGAGAGAAAGCGAGAGGGAGAGAGAAAGCGAGAGGGAGAGAGAAAGACAAACAGCAAAGCAGAGATAGATGCTGAATGTGGAGAAGCAGGTAAACAACAGCTAGGTGATAGACAAGCCTTGAAGCACAAAACTTTAATACGCTAACACAAAGCTTGACCCTAAACCTAATAGTGCATTGACTTTTTCAAACCCACTCCAGACTTTAGATTACCTTTTTTTATTAACCACAAAACAAACTGTAACTCCCTTTCTAAAAGTTTCTCACCTTGTTTAATATTGTCCTTTGAAAACACAGAACCCATGGCCCAACGATGGTGTGTGTTTTGCCCAGATGAACTATTTCAGATGACACACACACACACACACACACACACACACACACACACACACACACACACACACACACACACACACAC
>JACXGI010001071.1:71087-85800 GCA_016801175.1 Esox masquinongy | reverse complement strand
CGATGTAGCGTGTCTCACAGTCAATCCTGCAGGCTGTCACACTGTAGACCTTGAAAAAGCCAGAGTCCAGGGCCTTGGACTCACACTCTCCCCACGGAGGTGGCAGGTAGGTCAACTACAACACAAGGGACACAAAGGACAGGCGGATAAGCTGAGAGACAGAGAGAGTGACGAGGAAAAACAGACACAGATGAAGTCTGAAATTCACACTGACACAGACACATGGGAGAGGTCCTGCTGCTATTCTGACTCAGAACCATCAAAGGGGGGTTCCACAAGACCGACTAGATCCCAGCAGGCACAGATCTTGCCAACAGACTAAGCCACATTCACAGATACGGACTCTTGCTATGAAAACACACCGATAGGCTCCAATAATACAAAACTCCAAATGTTCCCTCAATAGCCTGTGGCTCTAGAGACAGGAACAGCAGACGAGGAGAGCAGGAGACCAGGAAGGGCTGTGTGAGCGCGCGTCTGCTCTGAACACAGGCAACCTTCTTCAGCTGCTCTATAACTCTCCGTTCAGCAAGCCTCCATCACCCACCACCCCTTGCACTCTGTCCCCATTCACTTTTGTCACAGTGCATTCTGGGACACTGTTTTCCCAGCCAATTCTTGGACCAAATGAATCCTTCCCCTGCCAGGTCAGATCTGGCTTGCGGAACGCCTGGTAGCACAGACAATGTTGGAGAAGAATCCCAAAATAGAGATGGATACTGTGTCCATGCCTCCAGATTAGTTTCCGTACACAATTCACTGGATTGCAACAATCAGAATGTCGATTGCACGACTAGCAATGAAGCCAACAAATCAGAACATCTCAACTTAGTTCCAAAGCCACTGACCTCATCTGGGCACATGCCATGTACACGTCTCAATTTGCCAATTCAAACCTCTGCCCTACAGGTCAACGCCTTACTCGGTTATAGTTTCAATAAGATGTGACTGGTGCTCCTTAGCAACAGTGACTCCATAACCTTTCCTAGCACCTTCACACCTCTGCTAATCTTACCTCCTGTCCTAATATGACTGGGATCTGGCTAATGTAGAACATATTATCACACTAATCAAATCCCAAATCATCAGAGTGGATAGGATAAGCTCCCATTATGCCGAGATCAGATCACCCGAAATACTCGGGGCCTGTATGCCCCTCCCTACACATTATTGTTCATCACGGACCACACAGCACACCCACGCTGGCAATAATTAACACCAAAGAGACGGATCAAAAATGGAACAACTTAAACAACAAGAGACTTCACTGAGTTGCTGCATCTAAATTTGGAATTAATCTTAGGAAAATCAACATGGAGTTATGAAAACTGGAGCTGTGAGTTGGAAGATATACTAACCCGTGAAATATACACAAAATCAAATTAATTCTCCTCTTAACATTAGCTTGTGACCAAAAACACATTACTGAAACGAATTGAGTTGACACAAGAGGGATAGCGGCTTTGTGTCTTTAATGAGAACATTTCATTCCCAGCATCTGAGAACTGTAATTTACATGCAGAGGAATACTCTGAGTTCTGCGTAAAGTGTACCGAAGGACACTAGTATGTGGCAATCCAGTCTGTGGGTGTGTGCTGGGTTGAATGCTTAGTTGTATGTCTGTAGCTGCATGTGAGCGCTAGTGCCTTATGAAGTACCTACAGTCGCTAAGTATTTTGGCTTCTATAAACTTATTTCACTTGATGAAATTCCTTTTATCTGGAAGTACTACTCAAACTAAGAATCATAGTTAACGAGTGCATGACTCGTTATGCACTCGTTAGCTGATTTGATCGGATTACAGTCACACACTAATGACCCCAGGCAGCCAGAGTACTTTCACAAGTCCCTACACTGCTACTTGTTCGTTAAGATGTATAAGACGTATAAGCAGATCATAAGCACGATCATCTCAGGGCGTATCACTAGATGTCCTCACGGAGCCTTGGAGTAGTGCCACAGTGCAGGAAAACAAGGGCCGTACCACAGTTGGAAGTCTGGGGAATTTTTGCATTTTAAGTGCAAAAGCCGAGTTAATTAGCTGCTGTCTAAATGGATGGTTTCCCCACCGCGGTGGTGCGAGGAGGCGGTTGTAGTCTCTCGAGCCGGGCGGTTTACTTCCACCATTTTGAATGCAGGTCTGGCTACGCCACACTAATAATGATGAGGCTGTGCCAGTCGGAGCTAGTCACAGACATACCTGGAACAGGACGTGTAGCTGAGGAAAGGGACTCTGGCCCACGGGGTATGCCTGGACAAACTGGGACTAGAGGTGTCCAGAGCCATCTGCCTGCCTTCCGTTCTACAGTAGAGCTTCTCTGTACCCTTATTGCTAACATTCCTTTATTTTTCACGTTGTGAGAACATTTTTAAACTTCTGGTAATTAATGATGTTTTTGATATTCTCTTGTAATTATATTGTTCCCCTTTTGACTTATTATACAGTTAGGCTGTTTTATTTATAGTTTTTTATGTTTGATAAGTTAATTTTGTTTAAAGAAAAAAAAAGCATTTCATTTACAGTATATGTTGAAGACAATTCATGAAAAAAAATGTTCGGAAAAACTTTTTTAATATTGACTGGAATCTGTCAGCTAAGACAAGGGCAAGGCAACAAATTCCCTGCGGCAACCTAGAGATAAAACATACACAGGGTCAGATAGAGACAGGAAGAGAGAGAGGGAGGTGGGGGAAAGGAGGAGACGGGGGAGAGACTGACAACAGGACAGTACTGTATTTTGCCTCGAAGCTAGAAATACTCCCAGTCAGTGAGTGGGCGAAGATAAGAGGCCAGACCTTTCCATCCCTCTATCTACCATGCCTCTGTCAGATAACACCCTGGGCAGTGATGCGAATGGCCATCTGCCCACTGAATGACGGTCACAGAGAAATACTGCCTATTGCTAGTTTGACACACAGGCATCAACCTCTGTTGACACTGACAGACACACAAGAGGGTGCCAAATCAGAGCCAATGATACATTTTTTGTGTATTTAAAAAAATTATTTGAGCAGGGAGTCATTTCAGATGCAAGTCTTTTTTTTTTCCAAATGAACCATATGGAGTCAGATTAGTGGCAAATGTCTTGCGTACACAGAATGGCTTGTGTGAGCAACGTAATACACTGTAGAGCAGAGAACTCTACTCACAGTTTGGGTGTGGAAATTACACTTGAGACCTTGCCGGTTGGACACAGAGAGATTAACATTATTTTTGCACACAGAAAATGAATCTCAGGACTGGCAGATATTTTAACCCCAGTAGATGTTTTTATCAAAGACTAAATTTCTGAGTTTTCTATACTCACACAAATTGCATGATTTGATGGTTAATTAATCAGAATACATTTATGGAGGTTACAAACATTACATGGGGACTTGGTTGATAGAGGCCGGTACATTTTACTCTCTCTTGTAAATGATTATTCAAAATCTTAGTTTGTATAACTTCCATAGCATTTGAATCTACACCAGCATGTTCGAGACATACCATGCAGGATTGTGGCTTTCAATCGCAGGGAAATCTAGCGATATGCTTGCGCTCTGCACAGAAACATGATGCTGTTCCTACAAAATTGTCTTCAGACTTGCAAAACTCCGGAGGGGCTCTATTGAAAATGTGGCGCACGATACCTTGGAATGTGGAGTCTCACGCAGTCGATATCTGCAAGTTTATACAATAAAATAATGTAGCATCTCAAGTCTTCTTTGATATGCTTTGGAAAATGTAGCATAAATTAAACAAGCCCTGAAGCTCCAGCTTGTGGTTGCTTAAGTAGGATAGAGACAAGACAGTCATTAGTAAAAACAGGTGTATCATTTGATCTCTATCCTACTCACCCCTCAGGCTGGGTTCTCTGGGTCCTAGAGCTCCCTGGGTCTCTTTCTCTCACATTACATTAAAACAAACAGTACGAGCAGAAAGGCATTTATAAAAATAGTAAAAGGACAGTAGGGCTGCACGATTAACCGAATTATAAACAAAATTGCGATATTGACACATGCAATATCCAAATTACCAAATTATGCGATTTTCCGCTCCAAAAAAGGTGAATAAAATGTGCTTCACGTGAAGCATTCCTGGACTAATTTTGTTTAAATACTTGGTTTGTCAATGTTAGTTTGAGTTAACGCTAGCAAAGTCTGCTTCAAGCTAGTGAGTGACACCAAGATATAGTCCCACGTACACAATAGCATGGTAATTAAGTTTCAGATTCAGTGTCAGTGCCTACAAACATAGGCTACTTGATATGGGAGAAAATATACCTCAAGGATTGAGAAATGTTGCCTAACTAGCTATGGCAACGGCACAAACATAGCAAACGCCATTGCATTAAATGAGCAGTTAAACGAATACTTTGACACCGACACCTTCAAATTGGAAAGAAGTGTACAATAAAAAACAATTAACTCAGCTAAATTTTTTATTCAGTTTAATTGCTCATAATGTAGGCTATGATCTCTTTTTAAGTGAGACAATCTACACTGTTTACACTCATGTTTGAAAATCATAACCGTAATTACATTATTTTTCAAAGTAATCACAATTCAATATTTTTTCCAAATTGTGCAGCCCTAAAGGACAGGTACCAACATCAAACCCTACCAAGTGGTAGATTATAAAGGTCAAGATGGGAGGTTATCAAGATCCCAGACACAGCCAGAGTGGGAGATTATCAATTATCTGCCAGAACACATCCACATAGACTAGAGGGGAGGGGCTGAAGGAAGTGAGACAGGGATTAACGTGTACACCGCACACACACACACAGGTGTAGAAAGTTCTTTATCAGATGCGCACGTATTCATCTCAGGGAGATACGCTCCAGTCAAAAGTGGGTTGAAATTGAAATTGTAACATTAAAATTGGGAGGTAAGATGGCATCAGATCTTTAGTGTGTACCGTAATGACTAATATCAACGGGCACTTACCCAATTTACTGTGTACCATAATGACTGATGTCAACGGGCACCTACCCTCTGCTCCTGAGTGGCGACAAAGGTCTGGAAGCCCGGGGCGACGCCAAAGCCCAGCTCATGGATAAATGGTGGTTCTGCCTGGCTGTGGATCTGCACTCGCACCCCAGCCTCAAACGCTGTCTCCTCTGTGGAGGAAACACACAGAACATACTTGTAAGTACACTATTAACGCAGAACAGTATGAATAAAGTAGATTGCTGGTGCCTGCCTTTTTCTTCACACATTCAATGGAAAAAGGGCTTTAACCCAGCACACAAACACACGAACAGACAGATAAACTGACTGACAGACAGGTAGCAAAGGGCCCTTTTCTGCTGATCTCAAAATTTCTGCAATTAATTGTCTGGTAGTAAAATTGTTCATTTTACTAAATTGACTCATGTGCCACCTCAACATTTACCTCGCAAGAAAGAGGTAAAAGATAACATAATTTTGATTTACATCTTTACATATTACATGTGGTGAAGTAAAATCAATGTATGAAAACAACAAGATAGTCCTGATATTATGTCTGTACCTGCAATTTCAGGATGTAGTACCATCCTGTTAACGTTAGCTACAGTAGCTAGCCCGGCACTAGACTGATTTTGTAACACACTTAATGTAAACGGAGAGAGTTGAAAACGTATACTATTTCAACTTTTTTTTATATATTTGCCCAGTAATTGATTGTAAAAAAAACACCAGCAAACTACTATAAAACATATTATTTACAGAATAACATGGTTGCTTTTGTTGTTAGTCATCCTCATTATCATAACTGTCATGTTCTCAGTCTCTTTCCTGCTCACCCAAAAGGACAGACATTTTTGTTTTTGGCTTAGCACCACACGCCTCATTCAAATAAAAGCTAAATGATGAGTTGATTATTTGAATCAGCAGTGTAATACTAAGGCCAAAACAAAAACCTTGAGTACCACTGGACTTGAGTACCACTGGTCTACTATACAGTATCCTAAACCTGAACTGCCACAGCTGATTAAATTAGTCAAGGACTGGATAATTAGTTGACAATTTGAATCAGAACAACAGTATCCTGGCCAGGGTCCTTTCTGAATTTGCCCAATAGAAACTGTATGACTAAACCTTTTTGTTTGGTGGAATGATTAGATCGATTACACCCCAGATGAAAACCATTCTGGAAACTGCGGCCAACATTCAGCCCACACAACATCCATATTAATTTTTGCATGGGCCAACCTAACCAGTTAAAATGTTTGTTTTAACCCTAAACTGGCAAATACAACTCAAAGGCTTGACGAGTAGTTAACTAATTTAATCAGTGTACCGGTTTACTCTTCAATATCACTTCACCTAGAATAATCACCATCTGTCAAAACATATTTTGGATTATGTAAGTAACATAAGCACACTGCTGTAGTGATTCAAGAGACTTTTCAGCCAACGTTTCCATGACAAAGGCTTCCTCTAGGACAGGGGTGGGCAATATTTTTCACTGGGGGGCCACACTGAAAATGCCAGAGAACATCGTGGGCCAGATTACTTTTTTAACCAACATGCTTAAAAGACACACAGCACAGCTAACTCTGTTTACTTGCATATTACATTTATGCATATTTCTATTCCATGAAACATCATTTTCATAATCTACCTTAATTTACTTTAACAATGTTGTTTGTATTATACTCTGTTAACAACTGTTATTATGGCAGGCAAAGGCCTAAGAAATCCCTTTTCAAGGTTATTACTCAATGGAAATGTTGCAACACATACTTGCCTTAAAATTTAACTATCAATATAACAGAGTAGGCTATATTACATAAGGTATATTGTTAACAACAGTTATTAGGGCAGCCATAAGTCTATCCCAGCCAACATTGGTGTGTGGGCACCATATTGGTATGTGGGCACCGTAGTAAATGGGTCCTATATGGGATTGTCCTCGGGTTTCATAATGGCCCCATGTTAATTGCACATACGGGTTTCATGCAGGATTACACTGGGTGTTAGCTGGGCCCCAACTGGGCAACATACGCAAGACCCATCCCAGTCCCATCTTCAAGCTTTTATCACTTTTGAAGATTTTCACTCAATGCAAATGTTGGTATAATTGCGGTTATCTAACTTCTTCCAGAATATTTTTTGTATTACATGCTTTTAACGACAGCTATTCCGGCAGCCCAGACCCAAGAAATCAACTTTTCGGGCCACTCACTCATTATGAACAGGAGAGCCTCGTGTGGGTGTTGATAAGAGAGATGAAGTAAGGAGTCTGTTCAAGCAGCGTGTGGTACTGCTACTACTCAGTCAGTGAGGCTTGAATTTTAGCATCGGATGACAGTTTTTTGTATTTTGCCGCATGCTCGCTCTGGAAGTGCCTCTGCAATTTGTACTCTTTAAAAACTGTGACGTTAGCTTTACATATTAATTAAGCAAGTTGCTTTACCTGCGACATCTGCAAATAAATATTTTTTTCTGTCCATTCTTTTTTAAATACCCTGTTTTCGTTATCAACTTTTCTTAGACAGACTCATTTTCAGACATCGCTAGCCATCAATTGCGTATAGTATGAACAAATGATAACTTCTGTGCGTGGATTGGGGTGCTGGTCCATATCTACGTATCATAACAACGCAAATAGATTGTTTCTACTTAAACATATTTTAAACGGACAGTATGATACTACTGTACTTATTATGGGAGTGCCATGAGACTTTTAGTTTGAAATAAATAAATACGTAGCAGTAAATAAAGTAACGTAATCTGCAGAGCTTGTTAAGTATTTTTATTTTGTATTTTTAAAGATCTAGATGTATCGCGGGCCGGATATAATTACTCAACGGGCCGGATTCGCCCCGGGGGCCTTATCTTGCCCAAGTCTGCTCTAGGAGATACTAACTGTTATTTGCATGGTGACTGAGATTCAACACAGACAGATGAAGTACTACAACTTAAAGACTATATCAATGGCTGCTGTTCTGTCAAGAATGTCCTTGGCCCAGTACTGTACCTCATGTATCACATATTAGTCTGTTATGTTAGGTAACCTGACCCTCAGAGGAGGAGAGTGTTGAGGAATTGACTGGCAAGGAGGTTGGTGAGGTGAGTGGAATGACACCTCTAATGTCAGGTATAGAACGTTCTGAAGGAGAATGGCCAATATCCAATAATGTAGGGTCAGGGACATAGCCATGGGAAGATGCTTTGACCGGTGGGTGCTGATAATGGCAGAACCCAGGACGGGTAGACAATGCTTGCCCATCATTAAGCACTGACACCACGACAGGGGGCTGCAGCACCCCTAGTTCCCATGGCTATGGCCAGGGATAATGGGGCGCTACACAACAGCTTGACCAACATGTACAGAGAACATCATTGAGTGATGCAGAATCTGTGTGTGAATGCTCTAACAGTAACTGAAACTAAATTCAGTTAGTACCCTTTGAAATGGCTCCCTTTGAAATGACAAATGGCTCCTCAAAGGAAACAGGCAAACCCACTACTGCACGTGACTCGGATTAAACAAAGATACCGGAGCAAAAGGGGAGATTTATTCAAATTAAGAACAATATTTTAGCTGCCTTTGCGTCCAGCCAACCACATTCCTGCTTGTACAATCAAGCGGCCTGTCCTCCTATGCAACCTGATATGCAGCAGCATCAATCAGGCTACTGGACCGGAGTGGAGAAAAGAGAGTCAGCAGAGTACTTCTGTTGTTTTTTATGCCACAAAAATGTCTCCCTGTGGAAATAAGATTTTCGATTTGATAATACTGCATATCAGGGAAAAATAGAGAGTGACAGCTGGAAAACATACAGATTAACTGGTTAAGGGAATATTCAAGCAGGTCATCTTTGTTTAAAAATAAGTCATGCTTCTCCTTAAACACCAGGAAGCAGATTGTACAGACAACCTTCCAGACAGTTCTAGACTGAGACACCGTTTATTAGAATACCGCACCAACTTACTTAAACATGCAGTTTACCCTGTCTGTATAACATACAGTACCAGAGGACTTCATTTTTGGAAGGTATGTTAGGAAATACTAGTCCATTGATGTCTTTGTCTGTAATGTGTTTCATGATGGGAACTTTAATTTAATTTGATCTAGATGGATTTTAATAATTCAGCCTCTCTGTAACCATTATTTTCATAGTCTTACACACGTCACATTTGAGACATACACTTCTGTTATATTACTTCACAACCAGCTTAACTAACTAGCAAGCTTCTCCAAGCTACTCCATTCAAGACAGGCACTGCTATAAGATTGGGGGCTACTCTGTCTCTTTCTGTCCACTTCTCTCCATCCACTGGCTTCCATGTCAAACCATCCATGCTGCTAAAGTTATGAAAGAAAGAGAACAGCACCAGCTTTTATTTAGTTGTCTCTATAAGTCACAGTATAAGTGATCGCTGGGTGACACGGGTTATGGTGGTCATCAACAAACATAGCGAATCGATATATCTGGGTGGGAATTAGAGGTCATTAATCTGCCTTCCTCTCAGGTTGCATCAGCTGTGAATTCATCTCAGGCTAAATGGGAGCATAAGAACGTGAGAATTAGTTTGTGAGAAAGAAATAAATTGTGTGAGTGTGTGTCTGTGTGTGTCTGTGAGTGTGGCCACACGTGTGTGAATTCAAGTCGGCACAGTCCCTAATCTTGTGTTTCCTTCTGCTGCCCAGGGTTAACATCTTATACAAAGCCTGAGGCCAACCTAAGCATTTGTCTGGGAAATAACTCCATGAAGGAAGTCTATAACATCCACTCTGTAGATCTATGTGGACTGGAGGAGTTAACAAGCTATTTGTCAGAAGAAGAGTGCCGAGGCCGAACCCCTGGTCTGAGCAACCTCACTTTCAATTATTATTTTTCATTGTTTACTATAAAAATGTTTTCGAGGACCCAACCACATACTGTGTCTGTTCCCTGTGTTTTCCTCATGGCAGTCCTTTTTAGGTTATTCTGTTTTTGCAGCTAACTAGTGTTTTTGCACCTTGGAGTCTAGCGTCTGTAGTTCTGCTGGTGAACTCGTATGAAGATTGTAGTAGGTGACACATTCTCGAACAAAGACCATATATTAACAAACCTTGAGTAAAACAGAGACTTCTGTTGTACACTGATCTATAGTTATTGTGTCTCATTCAGACCTAAATATCTCCCCGTGTGATTCTGAGAAGCCGACTGTAGTATGTCTATTTCCCCCCTCTGGAAATGTCAGATGTGCTGCAGATATGATAACAGTGTGTGTTTACAGCATTGAGTTTGTCTCTCCAGATTCCCCTGTTTTAATCCTCTGAGACTTCAAATGTAGTAGATTGAATAAGTCACTTCCAGTATATCATCAGTACATTTTCTGCACAACCAGAGGAAATAGGACTATTGATCTTTGTTATGGCAGTGTAAAATGAAATGCATACAAGGCTATTTAAAAAACATCTCTTAGTAACTCAGATCACATTACAATACACAAAATCCCAATCTATCACACTGAACTACAATGAGAAGGTGTGGGTAAGAAGTTCGTCATAAAAAGGGACAATGGCACCTGTGAAATCTTACACGGCTGCTTTGATTGAACAGACTTGAGTGTTTGCAGAGGAAACAAGTAATGAGGCAACTCAAGCTATCACTGACTACGTACAATTTCGTGAAGATGATTGTTCCCTCTCAAAACGGAAAATAATTTATTAACAACACACCCTGGATCACAAAGGATCTAAAATCATTTAAATGGAAAGAAAATAGTATTAACCACCAGCAAAAAGGCTAACGAAAACTAATTATATTGAAAACTAATTCTAATTCTAGCAAGCCTTGACAACACCCAATTTGTCCTCTGCTCAAAAGAATAACTAACTTCACAGAGAATATCCACATTTTTGTGCCTGACAAGTGCATCTGGTGTATTAAATAAAAGTTTATCCTTAGCAACTGTCACGTTTTAACTCTCTGGCAGAATATTCTATACCCAAAACTTACCCCAAAACAAAAAAACCTAGGTTTTAGAAGTTTGTTTCAATATTGGAGTGCCAGGAGAGAGAAGACCTTTGACTGGGCTGAGCAGGAGCGGTCCTCTCAAAGGAGTCGGATGGCCAAAAGAACAAAGGTGGCGGAACGAAAAGCTTCGTCAGAAATTTAAGGTTTGAGAATTGCCTGAAGGTAGGTTTCCCTTCATGTTCCATAGGCAAGTACCATGGCTTTGAAGTAGATTCAAGCTTCAACTCGAAACCAGTGGAGTGTGCGGAGGGTGGGGTGACATGGCACAGCTTGGGAAATACCAGACATGCTGCAGAATTCTGGATAAGTTGCAAGAAGCAGAAGCAGGGAGTCCTACCGACTGTGGAAGAAGTGCCCAGTTTAGTATGTGCACCTCTTCCTGTGGGAGTTAAAGTCATACTCTATAAATGTTGTAGAGCCTAAACCTACAAGAGCAAGTCACCAAATTGACATTTGCGCAGACGAAAGTCACACCAGAGTTATTTGTGCTCTGGGAAGGGGACACCATGGAGTTCTAAACTGTGATGGAGAGGTCTTTTTGGAAGAAAAGCTGTTGGGCCTGCATCCAGCAAGTGCTCTTAGTCCCTGTGACAACTGCTAAATTGGGTTAGATCTGAATATATTGACATGGCCATTCATGCTTGTGTATTTTGGATTGTTGTCTTGCTGTATGACCAAGGTACATGTAATCTTTATCTTATGGACAGATGACCTAATTCTCCTAATTCTCCAACACAGCAGAATTTATGCTTCCACCACTGCTGGAGCCTCAGGGCGGGGGACCGGTGTTTGAGCCTCAGGGCAGGGGACCGGTGTTCGAGCCTCAGGGCAGGGGACCGGTGTTGGAGCCTCAGGGCGGGGGACCGGTGTTTGAGCCTCAGGGCGGGGGACCGGCGTTGTAGCCTCAGGGCAGGGGACCGGCGTTGGAGCCTCAGGGCGGGGGACCGGCGTTGGAGCCTCAGGGCAGGGGACCGGCGTTGGAGCCTCAGCGCAGGGGACCGGCGTTGGAGCCTCAGGGCAGGGGACCGGCGTTGGAGCCTCAGGGTGGGGGACCAGCGCTGGAGCCTCAGGGCGGGGGACCGGTGTTCGAGCCTCAGGGCGGGGGTCCCTATGCTGCAGGGCCTCATCACAGAGACCCCACGAGTGGGGTGACAGGAGCACCTTGTCGTCCTCCAGGTGCTTCTGCTCCCCTGATTGTAGAAGCTACTCAACGAGCCCCTACTGGTCTGGCGGCAGGGGCACTACTTCCCCTCCCTCACACAGGACCCATAACCCCCCCAAAAAATTGTAGCGGGGGCTCTCCTGGGCTGGCCACTGGGCAGGCGTTTAGGGACGCCAAAGTTGCCGTTGGGCTGGCTAGTCGTCCAGCGGGTGACAGTAGAGGTACTCCTCCTCGGAGTCCGAATCGGGCCATCTGAGGAGTTCCCCAACCGTCCGTCTCTGCTGCGTCCTTTGGTGGATCATTCAAGGTGGCGGTGAGGCAGGACACGAGGAAAAGTAATTCCTTTGATTGTCTTTGTTCCCAGTTTGTCTTTAATAAAAAGCCCAGAACAAAGGCGAGAGCCCAGCGGTAATCTAAGTGCAAAACTTAACAAAGTGATCCACACCAAGTTTGCCTATAACCGACCATAAATAGGATCCCCAATTAGAGGCAACGCAGGGCACCTCCCTTTAACTGGGGAGAAACAAACCCAAAACACAGAGATGTTTAGAGACATCCCTGCTGTCAGGCCCTGACTATCACCCCCAGACCAACATAGAGATGGCTAGGGGCATCCGATAGTCAGGACCTGACACTTTTTGATAGCCTTTTGCTTATCTAAATTGCATCTAAATTTATTGCATTTGTAAAGCACTTTTCATTATAGAGGAATAATCTCTAAGTGCATGAAAAAGAAAATGAGAATATAATAATAATAAATAAATAAAAGAACTATCAGATAAAAATTTTATAAAATATATATACAGAATATATACATTAAACTATAATGATAATACAGCAAACTAAAATTATAATACATATTATTATATAATAATGTACAGTATAATTTGATTAAAGGGAAGAGTGTGCCATCCCATAGAGGAGTGTCTTAAGGCCTGCTTTAAAAGGCACGACTGTCTGTGCAGCTCTGATGGTATCTTCATCTTAAAATAATGACAGGTTAACTAATTACAAATTGCAAATTAAGAGATAAAGAAGGCAATGGAAATAAGAACTAGACACTTTTCTCCACTGTGCCCATAGATTTGTCACCATTGACAACTCTAGGACCCATAATTATGTTTTATATCAGACTGAAGAGAGCTGCATTTTCATTTGTTTAGCAATAAAACACTGCAAAAACGTCCAACATTCTGTATCTGAAATCACATTTTAGCATTGAATGCCATACTATATAACATAATAACAAATGGCTGGATATCATTCGACAATGTATACCTAAAGTGGCCTCTGAGCTAGGATGGAATGCTCTCAGTGTTCATGCTCTGTAGAAACAACAAAAACATTTGCTCAGGTCCGGTAAACTTTCCGCTCTAACCAATGCAGGGAATCAATTTCTGGGATTTTTCTAGAGGGGATCAAAACATGCAGAAGGGGTGACAGCATCAAATTTGTTCATTCATCCCCTCTCCTCCCCATGTAACTATTTTCCAGGTTGCTTCTGTAAATAAGAATGTGTTCTTGGTCAACTTCCATGGTAAAATAATGGTAAATAAAATAGAGAATGTTAAGGACATCTTTAGAGTGTGATGACTGTTTAATCCTTTTCATTTGTTTTATTGCTGTATTGATTGATAACAGGGCTCATCTGAGACATTAGTCTTTGAGCCACCTTAAACACTAAAAGCAAAATATTAAACCTGTTAATGTTAATTTAATGGGGAACTATTCTGGTCTCGTTTGGTAAGGTAATGAGGAGGAGACAATCTGTGTTTTTTTTCAGCCCAGTTAGCTAGTCCAAGGTGGTTTAGTATGGGGTGGGGGTTAGTACTGCAAGTGTGTGTCCAAAGTGAGTATGAGGAGACTACAAGTCAATGTTAACTGATAGACGGACTGGCGAGAAAGTGAATATCTCAGGCATTCTCAAGCACAATTGTGCAGAAAAAAAATCTTTGAAATATTAACTTAAAAATACTGCAGATGTTGTCTTTATGCTAGTTGTACAGTAAACATCATACACATGGCCCCTTTAAGTAAATTATTTTTTTGTTTTCGAATTTTGACTATGTGGTTGTGGCATCTGCCTATGTCAGTTGAATCTGAGCTTGTACTTATATAATCAAGTGGAAACCTGTCTCCATACAGACAGTATCTGCCATGCTGTATAGGCTACAGTACCGGACTCTTCCTGTGTTTCCTGTGACAAGTAACATTGACAGTTGTATTGGGTCATAACTGCATGTGTGCATACACAAAATGGGATCAAAGGAAAATGTTACACTCCAGTGCGGATCATACTGGCTGTTTAACCTGTTGTTGAACAAACAACCTAATGTTTTCAGGAAGCCTCACAGTCCCTTTAGTCTGAGTTCAGAAGCATGATAATGTTGAAGTAATAAGACAAAACAGACAGAGAAAATAGAGAATGAAGAAGTTTTTATGCTGCCCTTAGAACACCAAAATATTTGTTCTGTTTGAAGCGTCACTCTCCTCAGTTTACCTAACATGGTAGTGCTGACTGCCTGTTTTTAGAGGGAGATGAGAGGGAGATGAGAGAAGGAGCGAGGGAGGGAGGGAGGGAGGGAGAGGGGGAGGGGGAGAGAGAGGG